>CM053172.1:1192701-1332916 GCA_012977825.3 Pteromalus puparum
CCCCCCCCCCCCCCCAAAGACTAACGGCTGCAGACGCGAAAAAGACGCGGGCACGTTTTTTGAAAATCGCGCCGTCGGCACGTGGCGCACGTGCGATAAACGTCACGTCCGCGACCACCGGCGCGCTTTATCAAAAAATACGTCGTCGCGAGCGTGTAGGAATATTCGTGCAGTTAGGTCAGCCAATATCTGTGTGGCATATTGCACGGAGCACATCTGCGGCTTTCGACGAGTGTCTTGGAGAGTGGTAACGCAGAGCGTTTTAGGGGCGATGTTAGATGTCTTAATTCTGACGGTTTATTCGCAGAAAAAAAAGAGAAGTTCCATCTGTTCATTAAATTCGATTACTCCTCTTCATCACTCAATCTCTCATTCGATTATACTCCCCTTCAAAAGCCTCAGCCACTGGAATCCTGTAAATAATTCAGCCAATAGACAAACCACCTCAGCATCAAAGTTTCGGCTCTTTGGCATCTCTTAAAGCGTCGTCTCTCGACAAAGCTCGAAGTATTTTACTGCAAAATCGAGTTATGCATTTTTGCTCCGGTAATTCTCGGCTAACTTCTCATCTCCGGCGACTTCCTTCCTAACGTCCCAAAAGCGCCGCAAAAAGCCACCTGCGGCCCCTTTGTACCTCGCGCTGCGTTCCACGAAGTGCAGACGAAAACTCTGCACTAAAGTCTTGGTATTTGTGCTCGTTTGGGGCGTAAACGCTCCGAGTTTTTTCTTCTTTCTGGACTAATTTTAACTACCGCTATCGAGTTTAAGCAGTAAGAGAAAAATACTCGTCTAACCATACCCGTCAGTTTCGACTCATAAATTTTGAATCGAATCAACCTACACACCGCATCTCGGTCTCAATTCTTCTGCTCCATTAATACCGACTCCTCTGCATCACCAGCACAGGCATCTCCTTTTGCAGCGGCAAGGGCTTTCTGCTCTATCAACAAAGTTTAACTCGACAGAAGGCACATCAAAGAGATGGATTAATATGGTTATAAAGAGATGCTCCTTTCGCAACACGCACACGATGGAAGCAAGAGCGCGCTGTGCTCTCCGATATATACCGCAGCACGAGGTTGCGTAAGCCATGCGGCTCTTACTTTGCTTTACTTCTCGCGCAAGCGCAAGCGCCTCGAATTATTACGTTATATACCCTACGCTATATGTACATGCGTGAGCCTGCGAAATGCGAGGATATAGCGGTGGCAAGAGAATTACGCGACGAAATGAATGAAGAATCGTGTGAAGGATTCGGGATTTTTTAGACACTTTTTTTTCGTGCACACGTTTACGCGCTGTTGCTGGCACGCAAGTGTGTAATTGCAAAATAAGAAGGGATTGAGAAACGAACATTGTTTGGTATACCGAGAATAGCTGTATGGAAGATTCTGACGATTGGCCAATTTGTTCTACGCCGAAAAGTCTGTATGTGTAGATATATACAAGGCTGCGCGCGATTAATCATTATATTTCGTCTAATGTGACGGGAAAATTGGCGCGATTTGAAAGAGCTTTGTATAATTCAATTTCGGGTGTACTTATATGGTGATGTAATTGGCGGGTTCGATTGAAATATTACACATAGCTGTATTATTAGAACGTCCCGCAATGACAGGCTAAAATTCCGCATTAAAAAGCACTTGTTTAAAATTGCTCGAAAATCAAGGAAACACGCGGTCATAAATTTTCGAATCCTCCTCCTTTTTCCCGCCTTTTTTCGAACGATGAATTTCCTCCCTCCGTCCGGTGCTGCCTCTGCTCATCATCCGAGATATGCCAGAGAGTGCACTTTAGAAATGAATTATCCACCTTCCGCACGCCAGCCTCGAGTTTTGCACCTTTATTTTGCCCCCTTTTCCGTTTTATTTTACCTCCTGAGCGTACAGGTGCCGTAACGAATCTGCAGTGGTCGTCTCTTCTTTGTAGATTCTTTTTGCGAGACGTGGTATGCGGTGTATCCGTGATAAAGAAACTTACCCTATATATCGTTCGGAGAATTATAAAATGTTTTGCTCGCTTATAGCAAAACACGAATTGGCTGATTTTCCAGCAAACATCGTATCCCAAAAACGAAGAGTATACACACCCATAAAAAATATTCTTTCCCCTCAAACACAATACTCCCGAGTCCGTAGCTATAGTTTTCCCTCCAATATTATTTGTCAAACACGCTGCAATATTCAGCGAAGCTCGAGAGTAAAAATATCGAGCTCCGTGTCTGCGAAAGGGTTGAGATCGTCGAATAAACTCAAAGATAAGCAGAAGGAAAGACTTGATGAGGATGAAAGAAGAGCTCGCGCAAAAGTGCCAGGGGGACAACGGCGAAGAGATTTTAAGACCTTTTGTTTGACTAGCCAGAGCGTAGCCCACGGCGCCAAGAGAGGCGCGTTGTAATTCCGACAATATAAGCGCCAAAGGGTTCAGGAACGACGAGGGTGCGTTCTACGCTGGGGAAACGCTAGGCACGGCTGCGTCGTGTGCTTTGAAAATATTTTCATTGTATGCGTCGGTAGAGTATTTATACTATACGAAATTTTACAGGAATTTGATTTATTGTATGATAATTCAGAGCGATTTTCGAGCAACGCCTATAAAGAGAGCCTTGAACGCCGATCGACTTTTAACTTTTTGCCATTAACGGCCGAGGGGTAGGTAAACGCGTGGGGTAGAGTAACGAGCCGTTGAATAAAACGCCGAAGAATGCAAAGCAAGTCCCCATCGGTTGGGTAAACGCGTGGAAAGCTCGTGGCCCGCGTTGCCAAGTCATAGCGCGATAATCAACTATTGTGTTGGCCCGAAGAGGAGCAGAGGACGGGGGAGACGATTGTGAGGGGATAGGCTTGGGCATCTGTATTGGTGGTGTGGTATGCGATTTTCGCGTCGGTTTTTCTATACCTAGATGATTTTTTATCGATATAGATCGGTTGATAACTGATAAGAAGTCTCCGGTTTTATCTTCAGACACACTTCTGACGTACTCACTAATTTATCTCTACTCACAAGTTTTGGTTCGAATCGAATAAACAATAAAAAAAAGAAAAAGAAAATTACACACACGCCACATTAAAAATTCTCTATCCCGAGTAGTCGCATATCTCACGATCGTTCGCAGGAAAAAGAGCTGAAAAAAAAGGCCCGCTGCAAAGAAGAGGGGCATTAACGTCTCAATTCCCGCGCGTACGGCACCGATTCGGCATTTAGCCGCGGGTTTCTCGCGGCTCTTTATCCACACACCCACACACACATACACTCGGTATATTGGCAGCTACTCGGCCGAGCACACCGCCTGCGTTTTACGGCCCGTATTCAGCAATTTTCCATATTGAACCGTCTCGCGCGCTTCGATATCTCTTTCTCTCATTTCCCTCTTTTTCTCCTTGCCAGCCGTCTCTATATACACGTATATATACCTATACGCTGGAATTTCAGGAGGGAGTAGATGTGACAGCCACAGACACCGGCGAAGGAGCACCATGCGCGAACTGTCCTGCGCAGGACGTCGCTCCTGCGTATATATGGATATATGCGTACGCGAAAACGGTGTATTGCAATTTGCCGCTGCCGATTGAATGGAGGGTAGAGCGAGAGAGAGAGAGAGAGAGCCGATGATTTATTGGACTGGGTGATTTATATAAACAATGTGTTCGGGGGATTCTATATACGAGTGCTTCTTTTTTCTCGGTGATGGATGAAATTTTTAATTTTTTGAAACTTATTTCCAGTATTACAAACGTCATTCCTTCGGACAGCCTGACATAAATCCCGGCAGTCTACATACATCGCGTCTATTAAACTCCACGAATTCTTTCGCGTGCAGACGAAAACAATTTTTAAGCCAAGGCTCCTCAAGAGCCGAAGAAAATAATTTCAGCCGCGCATAATGATGACCACTGCCTTGTAGAGAACTTGCAAGCTCCGTCACGCGACGCATAAAAGCTCCTTCTCGAGTCTCCCTCTTTGCAAGTTTTTCGTAATATTCAGAATTTGAATTTAACCGCCAATTATACGGGATTCCCGGCGTATAGCGGTGCCGGCAAAGCTAAAATATTCATCGTCTTAGTTACGAAAAAGTTTGCCCGCAAATTTATAACCGCCGACGCCGACACAGCACCTCCGGGCAACCTATTCGCATGATCTCTCGCGTGAGGGTTGTGCGAAAGGCACATTGTCTCTCTCTCTCTCTCTCTCTCTCTCTCTCTCTCTTCTTTTTTCCTCTCTTTTTCTTCAGTCATTCTAGGGGTAGCTCGGCTCTGAGGAACTTTGAGGAAACACGATGCGCCTCGATGAAGTTTGCGAGAGCGCGCGAATAAGGCAAGTTTAGCCGAGCCGTTTTCATTACGCTATAACAATAAGGACAAATTTCTATCCAAAGCGGAATTCCAATACTTTTAAAATTCAAACTCGTATAAAGCCTTATCGCACTTCTATATACTCGACTCGCGGAAAACGTGCTAACCCATAAAACAGCGCACGTGCGTGCACTCGCTCAAGGTCAGCGCCGTATAAAGCAAAAACACGTAGCTAGCGGTCATCCTTATACACACAACCCGTTCAACCGTTGATTCTCGAAGTTATACGAAGCATAGGCCAGTATGTATACGCTTGGCGAGAGGTCGTTAGGCGCGAGCTACGCGCCGTTATGCCAGCAGCTTCGACACACATCGCGGTACGCTGGGTTGCCGCGACAATGGGCGCATTGTGCGCCCGCCATAAGCAGGCACGGCGCCGGGCTAGACAGAGGCTATTGTCCGAGTGTCAGAGGCCGAACCACCAGCGGCTCTTATATGCGATGTGCTTCGTCTCGCTCTGCCGCCGCTGCTGCTGCTGCAGTTCTTTCAGGGTGAAAGGGTGAGCTGCTGTGTTGTACGCTTAGACGGGGTTTGGAGAGGGAGGAGGAACTGATAATTGCGTTGCGAGATTTTAGCTGGTTGGGATGATGTTATTTTTGATATTCTATGAATTTGAATTTGGCGGGCCGAGCACGTGTAACCAAATGCAGAAGATGCAATAAAAATTGTTTATGTTTTGTTTAGTATTGAATTTATGGGTTGAGAATTTCGTGCTCGATCTATGTTAAGATCACGTTTGAAGCGCCTGTATAACTAGCGCGTTTATTTTTGAACGTCACAGTTGAAACGTGATACCCGTCAACGCTCTTAAAAAAAAAAAAGAAAAATTAAAATGAAAAGTTTAGCGCTCTTGGCTTTGTTAATCGTCCTAATGTTCGGTAAGTAAAACATATAATTATAAAGCAGAGGATCTTCGAGTGAGAAAAATTTCAAGTGTCGATCTTGTGGTTCACAGGGTTTGTGGTTGGAAAATGCCGAAGAAAATGCTACTCCTCTGGAACAAAATGATAATCTAAGTGAGTAAAAGCTTTAAGTCAGTGTTAATTATTGTTAAACTCTGAAACCAACTAAATAAACCTGATACTTTCAGGAGAAGCCGGTATATGCAACCGACCAGGACAAAGGTTCCTCTGCGAGGATATTCCATGCTAATTGTTGTGTGCAAATTTGAAAAAAGGTCATTTTTATAAGCTTTCTTTCAATCAATAAACTTATTTTTGCTAAAAATATAATGTGTTACGAACATTCTTCACACAATCATACTGATAAAAATGACTCATTGTCAGTAATGAATTACATTACACAATCTAGTTGATCATTTTTAATTAAAAGTATGAGTAAATCTTTCGATATGTAATCACTTAAGTATAGACCTTGCTTCTTATTAGCCTTATCAATAATATATCATTTATATGAGATCATCCGTCTTTTTTAAAGAAATGAAGTAGAATCGATAACGTTTTCTATGCTCTATATAAATCACGTACCGCTTCATTGATCAATTAGTTTCTCGATCTTCTTTGTCGTGTGTTAATCAGAGATTCACGCCATTTATTCATCATGAAGGGTATGTACAATTTTATATTCGATTCATTAAAGCGATTTAGCCTGTTCTAAAACTATTTGGAAATATTTAAAAAAAAAGTAAAAAATGGTAAAAAATGTAATTAAATAATTAATAAAATCCCAGTGCTCGTCGCTCTCTCCATCGTCGGCTTTGCCGCTCTCGCCTACGCCGCAGTACTGCCCGACATCGAGTTCATGGAAGTCGAACCCTTAGCCAAGCCCAAGTGTCCACCATCTCCAGCTGGAAAAGTCGTTGTGTTACCAAACCCAAACAACTGCACGACCTACTACCAGTGCTCGGGAGGATATGCTTGGGAAATGCCCTGCCCCGAAGGTCTGCACTGGAACGCTGCTGCCGAGGTCTGCGACTGGCCTGAACCTGCCTGCTGTGATCCTGCCTACGATCCAGAGGGAAAATGCGAGAATCATTGAATAATTTGATTTGCTGCCCGTGTGTGAATTGATTAGTAATTTATTTTTATAATTTATCGAAAGTGTAAATAATAAACGCCTTTTCGTGTCATTTAATCGAGTGCAATTTTTTTCATGTGTACTACATAATTAGTTAACTGTAAGAGTTAATTTTCCATCGTTATTATGTAAGAGTATCGTCATCAAAATGTGACTGATAACATTTTAACATATTATCGACGTATCTTTGATCAGAGAAAAGTACTGGAAATATTTTTACAACAATGCTGTGTAAGAAGAAATCTCTATAATGCTTTTGTTAAGCGAAAAAATGTATTAAACCTACATTATTTTTTACTTGATCATTATCTTCAGACAGTCAAAGATATCAGATTAAACAACAAATGATTAGAGATATGAGTTGACATTGACCATCTAAAAAATTTACAGAGCTATAACCATAAAAGTACCTCAGATTATGATAAATAATGACTTTAACATGTGCAAACTGCATAGGTAATCAAAAAGCTCATAACGTAACATGCATTAAAATTTTGCTGACGCGCAAAAATATTCAAATCTGATTCCAAGCACCAAAAGCGAGCGTAGCAATCGGAATTTATCTTATCAGTATTATGACAGCAATAATTTGGTTTCTAGGGATAACATTACAAAATTCATAATGTTTCTTTTTCATAGATAACGTATTTAAACGTAAAAATACAGAGAAGGCTTTTCTTGGATTAAATTCTCAGTTACTTAATTAGGATTACATAAAAATATAATATAATATCAGTTGCAGGCTCAAAAAGGAAACATTTTTAAAAAAATTCACTTCCTATTCGATTCATACTTCTACTTACGCAGTTTCACTTCCCTGAACAGCTGAATAAACAATAAATAATTCTCAGTATCCAGGTGGAAGTGAAACTTCTCACAATAAAATTAGCAATAAAAATACGCACTGTCGAGTTAATCGTAATCCAACAGGATTTCCATTTAAGTCCGTCTGTTTCTAAATCGATCAGATGCACCGGCACTTCTTACCTTTTAAACCGAAAGTGGGTGAGTCAATCGCGACAAAACTATGCGTCTCAAGGCAAGTGACTGAGTAGCAGGTGAATCAGTCAATGCATTTGCGATAAGTAATCTCCATTCAGAAAGTTGGTGAATTTTCGATCGTAGACACTACAAGCGAACATTGCTCTATACCTGCATTGCTTTACGCAGCTTAATCACTTATCAATTGCGTAGGTAGCAGCTGTTTGCATCGAAAAGTATCGGAGAAGGGGATTGTTTTTTTTCCTAAGGTGGACCTATATAAGACAATCGATTGACCGCTAATTGTGCCAGTTAAGTTGTACTTTTTATTTCGATTTGTGCAAAGAGTGCAGTTACTTCTCGTTAACCATGAAAGGTAGGAAACGGTTATTTCTTCTTTTATTAATATAAAATACGTAACATTCTTTAACCCTTACCCTAATTTTTGTTTATGTAAATATACTAATAAAATATTTCATTAATCACAGTGATCACATCCCTCGTAATCTTCGGCTTGGCTGCAATCGCCTACGCAGCGGTGGTCCCCGAGCCCTCGGTACCGGCCGACACCAAAAGGGACTTTGAACCTCTGTGTCCAATAGTCAACGGTCCTAACGTCACTCTAATCGCCAACCCCCACAACTGTACGACTTACTTCACCTGCGACATGGGAAAAGCCTGGGAAATGGCTTGTCCGGGTCAACTTCACTTCAACGACAAGGAGAAGGTCTGCGACTGGCCTGAAAATGCCTGCTGTGATCCAGCCTACGATCCAGAGAATAAATGCGATGAAAAGTCCGAGGAGAAGTCCGAGGAGAAGTCCGAGGAAAAATCCGAGGAAAAATCCGAAGAGGAGAGCCAGTGATAAAGTTGTGTGTTAGATTTAGATTTGAGTGTACATAATAAAAGTATTGAATTTTTACTTAAAATCTGAGTGTTTTTCGTTGTTGTTGATGCGGTTACCTTTTAATCTAATCGTCGATATTGTTGTCGTCCAATCGTGACGTCGTTATCGAGGCTGATATTATATACGATTTTATTTGTTACTTAATAACCGCCTGATCCTAACGCACACTATAATCCAACACCTCGAGCCCTAGGACAATCGGCAAAAGGACATCGTCAAGGATATATTTGTCCTCGCGTATCCACAGTCAGAGGCACACGATTGTTCGGATAGGTATACACAAGGGCTGCATTGTTAGTCGTCGCGCGATGTATGCCGAGCTGACCTCGTGACGCTCTCTGCCAACGCCGATTCAATTCTCGTGCTTGATCCTCTGGATTTGCCGGGAAAGACACCTCTTTCCGAAATACCATCTAAAACAGCTTCAATTCAACCTAGAGGAAGAAAACAAAACGGCCACAAACAAGCTACTTTATTAACTTCGCAGCTGCACACTGCTGCATAACACACAGGCGTAAAAGCTTTTAACGGTGATTCGCGTGCATTACGCACGCCTGTCCTCTTTGTACATAAGTCAATCCGGTGATGCCCGGTTTACGCACACGCGCGGCCCATGAATTATTATCGCCTCGCGTAAATCTAGCTCTGACTGGCTCTCTCTCTCTCTCTCTCTCTCCCAATGGAACGTAACGCCCGTGTGTATACGTAAACGCGCGTGTGAGTCAAGTTCGAATCGGTGCATTACACGTCAGACCGGCCGCGCATACTGAATATAGCGTGTTCACGCGAGCGAAGATCTGTGCCGCTCGTTGCACATGGACAAACAAATGCTTCGGTGCATTTGGAATGAATCTGGTGGTGTTGACGGATTGAGTGTTTTTTTTGAGGTTCTTGCGGATCGATTTGTAAACTTGGGACGAATTAGTTCGAATTTATGGGCAACAACACATTGTGCACAGCGTGAAATTTATAAGAGTTTACAGCAGCTGATTCAACATGAGCGGTTCAAGCAGGACCATAAAAAAGACAGTTTTGGCAATTGGAGGAGATGGCACACCTCTATATGTGTACTAGGCTCGCAGATTTAGATTGGGGGAAAAGTACGCCACCTATCTTCACCGGCTAGAAATTTTTAGAGCTCAAGTGGCGGGGGAAAGGCCAGTCCAAAACTGCATACTTACATCAAAATAAAGATTTATTATAATAGCAAAAGATTCAAATTCCATGCTAAAATCGACACATCAAACGAAGCTCATTACGTACAATCAGCCGTATCAAAACACTTAACGATCTCAATTCCAAGCAAGCCCTAAAGCTCTAACGCATCCATCGAGCTTCTCTCAGCCGCAAATTGCAGTGGATACGAGTCCAAGTCGTCCCTGCGGCTCTTCCCCGTAATTTCCAAAGTCGGAGAGGGAAAGACGAGCTGCTGCAGCGGCGAAAGAGGGAAATCGAAGCTCCTAGAGAGAGAGAGAGAGAGAGGCTTAAAGCAAGCCCGAATTCCCAAGGGATCGACGCGCGAGAAGCCAGTGGAGGAGGAATCGCTTTCGTGGCTGCAGCTTCGCGAGGAGATCTCATCAGGCAGCGTCGACACTTAAATTCTCCATTTCGCGTCCTGGCCCTTGAATGCAGGCTGCGATGCAGCTGTGATCTGGGGCGATAAGTCAACGGATTCAAATCTGCTTTTTCTCCATTTAATACTGAATTTCGATATTATAAAAATATAGTATAAAATAGCAGAGCAACCGAATTTCGTCGCACAAAAGCTTCCATCAATTCATACCATTCAGTCTAACAGTATACACGAGTTCCATCAGCTGTCGCAATAACACCGTTGGCGGAAGTATTTACCCATCGGAATTGCAGGGAACAGAACGTCGCGAATAAGACGCAGCGTCTGAGGAAGAAAATCGGTGCGAAATGAAAAATGTGCGCCACGGATAAGCGCGTCAGGACCACCAATCGCTTTCCAATTTAGCACATAATAGATTCCATTAACATTCCAGCTTTCTCGTACACACACACACACAAGCAATTCGGAGCCGAAGGAGCTGTATAGTATCCCGATCCGTTTTGAAGGTGTATTCGGTTTTCATCGCGAAATATTTCGAGTAAACCACATTAGCCGAAGTATAGGCGGCAAATTAATAGCCGGACATTCTTCCACGAGACGCTCAGCGGACAGCAGCGCCCTCACACGAAGGGAAAAAGAAACGAGGGTAGATTGAACGTGAGCAAGAACGAGGGCAAAAAGTCCGCGTAGAAGAAGAGAGAGAGTGACGATTATAAAACGCTCGGATGGCGTGCGGAGGCCCCTACGCTCTTGTGCAAGCTCATGCGCGCAGGGGAAGAGAGAGAGAGAGAGAGAGAGAGAGAGAGAGGGCAGATTGTGCAGCTTTGTTGCGTGTCTCCAGGTGCCCGCCCATTTATTACTCGGTCGGTAATTTTTATATAGGGAAGGCATTATCGCTTTTTAATCACTTGCCGCTCCCTTTCAGCCGCAGCCTTGTTTTAAACTTTCTTTTTCTTCCCTCACTGCTACAGCCCTTTCTCTTTTAATACTCGTCGCGGCTACTACTACCGCGTGTTTCGTCGCTCGCTCACTTTGTCTCGTTATACGCGTAGGCTCGACTTTTTTTTTAAAGATTTCGAGGCACGATTAAGGCTTATTGCCTCTGAAATAACGATCGTACTTAGAAACAAAGAGTAAATTACTTAATTTTAACGGGGCCGCGCGATGGAAACATTCAACTTTTAATAGTGTTTTATGCAGCCGAGACTTGGCTATAAATCTCGGTTTCGTGGACGCGCAGTTAAAATTTCCAGCCGTCACGAGATGTGCGCTTATACTGCATAGTTTTTCCCGCTGCGCGATTAAAAGAATAGTTCGCGCGCGTTACGCTTTTATCTGACGCTGTGGCGGCCTGTTTTTCAAATTGTTCGTTGGTCGTTATACAAGCTAACGGCTGGTTTTTTTTTTCAATTGCAAATTTTGCTTATTTCTTCGAGTAATTTCTCGAGGCGCGAATTCAATTTTTACCCGTGGCATGTGCTCGAGAAGCGAGCTTGGAAACGTTCGGGAATCAAATTATCGAATATTCGACTCGTCCGCGACGATTCGGAAAAATTGCGGCGATAAGAGTGATTATCTTATATAGTTCGACACCGGATATATTGCACATTCCCTCTTGCTATCTCGATAATTAGACTTTCGATTGATGCACTTATCCGGCATACCTTTTATCTAATCTAACGAATAAAGTGTGATTTCCCTCAGTTTCTAAAAAATCACACTATTATCTTTGTTTCTTTTCCAAAGCAAACAACAAAACTCTCTCAAAATTTCTCGTAAAACCAACCTCATGCTAATTCTCGCGTATCAGGAGCGAAACTATCCTCGCGTACACGCCGGGAATACCTAGACGATCTTTACTTCAACCGTAGAACCCACCTCATCCCTCTCAGCGGCGGCGGTGGGCAATTACCCCACTAAATATTCACAAGTTCATTACGAGAGCCCCAAGCGCGGAGTCGGACCTAATCCAACGCGCTTCGCTCCTTCTCGCTCTTTTCATCACTCGCAGCAGCAGCAGCAGCCCTTCCCCGACTGCGGCGAGACTGGACTTTTGTACAGCACCGGAGGCTCGTGCGGTCGTCCAGCCTAGCCTCGGAAATATTTTAAGCAGCTCAATCTCCATGATTCGAGTTGGACGTTAATTACGGAATTCAGCTGCTGGCGTCGCTATATGATGACGCTGATGGTTCTGGTTTAAAGGTGAGAATCCAGTAAGCAATCAATATACGCACCAACTCCATTAATTTCTGGTCGTACGTCCAGCTGTCACCAAAAGCATTTTCTTTAATTTCTAGAACAGCCTCTCGCTCGTAGCATTTGTCGCTAGCGAGAGGCAAATACGCTCGAGGTAACAAGTGCGCATATAGCGCAACAACTCTCGCGCTAGCGGCCGTAAAACTTTAATAGATCGTTCGGCAGGAGCGTAACGCAAGTCTTTCTCGCTATACTGGCTGAACAGGAGGTGGAGGCCTTATACGGCTGGAGAATGCTTCGTTTCACCGAAAAACAATTTCACGAGCTCTCTCTCTCTCTCTCTCTCTCTCTCTCTCTCTCTCTCTCTCTCTCTCTCTCTCTCTCTCTCTGCGAGTGCAAAACACGGTTGCTGCACAATCCGCCATCTCTTCCTTTTTTTTTGAGGAATTTCAGCGAAATTAAATTTCTTATTACCTTTTGCGCTCGCGCGCGGTGCTCTTTCTTCCCTCCTGTGTTTCTGCTTCTTCTTCCCGTTCGTCTCTCAACACAGTATACTCTCTCGTGTTGGGGTAGTCTCGTCTTCTCTTTCTTTCTCTCTTTTTTTTTTTAATCAAAAATTGTATTTTATTAGCGGGATTGTAGCGTGGGAATAAGTTGGGAGGGAGATGGGAGTGAAAACTTAATGCGAGGATAAAACGGTGATACGCAACTTTTTTAAAATATGCATGAGATTTCACTGTTTTACGGGCTTTCATAAAGTTGATGAGATTTTTCAAAAGGGGCTATTTTTACGTTTTTAGACGAAGCCCGGTTGTATTTATCGCGAAGGAACTGATAGTTAAAGCGTTGTATTCGGAGCTTTTTGTTTAATAATTACAGTGTGATAAAAATCAGCGCACGCGCGATTACAATGCAGCGGGAGTCCCCGACTGAAGTGTTACTAAATTAATCGACTTTAAAAATATCTTTATTTCTCTTTATCGCTATAATATGTATTAGTAGGAATATACGTGTGCAGCAGTAGACTCATGCAGTTATATCATGAGCAGCCCAAACAACAGGTCCAACAAGACAGGTTTGACATAGGTAGCACACCTCTATAAGTACATTCGACACACAAACTTTGATGAAGGTTGTACGAAAGTACTCACACGCCACCTATATCGGCGCTAGCTATAGAGACTATAGAAAACCGAAAAGTTCGATTCGTACGGGAAATGCCAATCCAAAACATGTTTTATTTCTAGGAGGAAACTTTTTCCTCTTATGCGTAGATAAAAAATCCAATCTCATCAATGTATATATAGCCGCAGCAAAATTCAACTATTTCACTCCAAAAATAAAACTCTTGCCCCGAAACTTATCTACCTGGAAGATCAACGCATCCCAGCGGACATTTGCATCGCATCGACGTTTTAGAATCGCAACGGATTAAAATTCTGGCTGTTATCGGCGCAAAAGCGCACTCGTATTACTCGCTCAGCCGACGTCGGCCTTTTTTTTTTATTCACAGACACACACATACACAGCAAGTACAGCGCGAACGATAACAATCCACTGGATTATCGGCAGCGATACAGAACTCTGATCGACGAGGCCGATACCCGAAATTGGTTCTCTACGCTGTGCCGCTGTTATCGCGGCTGTGGCTGGCCCTCTGAGGACGTATATATAGGACAAGGTTGTAAAGCAGAAAAAATTTTTTGAATTTTTGACCGGAAAGCGTTTTGGAGTTTGATCGGTGCTTTTATGGAAGAAATTCGAAGATCGGTGAGAGCGATTTTGTGATTTATGGTTCTGTTTGTTATGAAATTTCTCGATGTCACAGGTTTGTAGCGGGAGAAATACAAAACACTTTCTCGGAGATTAAACACGTCCTTTATCGCCTTTCCATTAACTTATTAATCCAGCGTCGCTAGAGGCAACTTCTTCGCTTGGCTTTTTCTCTCCCGTCGACTCGGTACACACGAGGTGATTCTTCTCGCGAGCGTCAAAGCGGGAGAAACGTTGCGCGCGTTTTTAACATAATTATTTTCGCTTGGGAGATACGGCAGCTGATGTAAGTTTCTAAGGATTAAATGAAGCGTATAAAGTTGTTATCGCAGAGAAGAAATACGGGGACGTTTCAAGCTTCTTGCCATCTTACTTTACTTCAGAAATTCAACGACGTACATTCATCATTGAAAAAAGCGCGAATTTCGAAATGTATAACGAGCAGTAGAAGCTTCAGCCGACGAAGTAATATTTGCCAAGTTCAATTTAAAAAAATACATACACTGCAGCAGCGTAAAGTCTCCCAAAGTTGCATCTCAGCTGCCGTCAGCCCTTTGTCGCATGCGCGAGAGAGAGAAAGTTAAAGTCGCATGAATGATGAAACGAAGAGGAAATAAAATCAGGCGCGCAAGCGCGTCGAGCTAGCGTGAGGAAACTTGTTCGCCAGCTCTGAAACTGTCGCCCTCTTCGCAGTGTCGAGCAACAAGTAAAGCCGCTGTTTCTGTGACTTTCTCCTCTCTCTCTCTCTCTCTCTCTCTCTCTCTCTCACTTCATCTTTTCGCCTCCGCTTTCGCGCGTCAAGCTCGTTGTCTCTTCATTGTACGAAGCGTGTACTTTTCTGCAGCTGAAAATGCGATTGGGAGTTATAATCACCAAGAGTGCATGAATTATCGCACTTCGTGAATATTCATAACGTCGGATTTTGCTATTAAAGCGAGCATCAAGAAGTACTTAGAATTCGCGTACTCGAATCGAGCTTTTCGAGATTTTAATCCGAAAACGCGAGCTTTTTCTCATCTACATATAAATTCTCTCCCCTATGCCGTGTCTGCATCCTTTCAAATCTCCCATCTTTTGTCTCGCGCGTTCGCATTCGAAGTTTTAATGTGACGCAAGGTAGATTTTCAAACTTCCACATACACACGGAGGCAGAGCTGGAAAAGAGGCGATGGATGCAACAGCAGCAGCAGCAGCGTCGTAAATCAACGCTCGACAGTAAGGTCCCAGTCTGTTTCCCTTCCGTCTCTCGACGCTTTTCTGTTTCTTTTCTTTTTTTTTTTTTTTTGCTCATCGTCTGCGCTGCTTCTTCCCGAGACTCGAACTACGGAATCGAACGACGAGTCGCGCGCGTTTTACATGATAAAGCACTTGTACTGTCTCGTTTAGATAGAACGGCGTGCGTTCATTGAAAATAGATGAAACAGCCGGCTTTCTCTCGAGGAG
Source organism: Pteromalus puparum (assembly GCA_012977825.3). NCBI lineage: Eukaryota > Metazoa > Arthropoda > Insecta > Hymenoptera > Pteromalidae > Pteromalus > Pteromalus puparum. Next base: position 1,207,964 of record CM053172.1, read on the forward strand.
CTGCGACGCAAGAGTGACGTTTAAAATTTGATTCTCCGATGTGTTCTATCCAGGATATTGGCTGTTGCTCGCGAGAAAACGTATGTCCTTGCTACGGGGAATTAAAAAGTCAGTCGAGCTTGCGGAAAGTTTACCGTTTACTTCTCTTCAATTCGAAGCTTTCGGTGAAAAGTCGAATCGATGAACGACGCAGCGAAATACTCGGGAAGAAATAGAGGGTAAATTTCGAACGATTAGCATCAAGATCGGTATTTTCACGCTGCCCTTCTTAAAAGCTCTCTCAGAGGACACTCGAAGCCAGCTGCACTCGAGGATCCCCTCTTCGAGCTTCGCGTTTTACCCTTTCTCTCCATCTCTTTCGAGGAAGGATGACGGCCTGCACGAGCACCAGTTTACGAGAAAGAGAGAGAGAGTGTGGCGCCGGCGTCGATGAATAGAAAGGTAATGAATCGCAGTGGACACCGGACATGGAAGAGGCGAGGCAAGGCGTCGGCTGGACGCTTGGCTGAAAAATACGCGCGAGACTCGTGTACCGGTGAATTTCGCGCGCTCACTGTATTGCTGTCTCGTAGACTCACTGTGATATAGGAGAGATTTTGATGTGTATGGTATGGAGCTGAAGATACTTGTGAGAGTTGGGATGCCATGGGTAGAAGGAAAATTAGTTGGTGTTTCAAAAGGCAGTTTTATATTACGCATGATGTTTCAATTTACAGATTGAAATTTTTACGATAATATTTAAAGTATGCGTTTAAAAGCAAACAATAAAATGAAAAAAAAAAAAACAAGATACGAGCAGATACGAGTAGCTGACTCGTAAACTATACACGTCGCTGTAAATATGGCTGCACAACTGAAAATTTCCATTGTCCAAAAAAATTTAACTCTCCGTCCATTCGTTCCAATAACATTATTTATCGCTCACACTCAGACTCCCTCGACCTTCTCAAAATGTCCGGATAAAAATTCCCTCCTATACTCACGCTTCCCGCGATACACCTCCCGCATATAGCGGATACCTATATATAGCTCCTATAAAGCGTTATAAAAACCCCGTAAAGACGGTGGCGCGCTCCACTACTATACTACTAAGTCGATGCAAATACACACACACGCATGGACGTATAAGCGAGATGACGACGTAGACTCCCCCGATCCCACGTCTCGCTATCGCCTTGGCTTAACCGACACACCGGGTATTACGTATTTTCATAATATTTTACACTCCACCGGCGTATCCGCGATCCCGATTCCGTATGTACGCTCGGAGCTATCAGAGTCAGCCTCGCAACGACGAGATATTTATTTATTGCAGCCAGAATATAAGGCAGTTTTAGCATTGGCGTCACAGGACTATATCTGGACTCAAGGCGCTTATTGTTAGGAGGGAAATGGAAAAGTGTTGATGCGCCACCTATATTCTCACCTGACAGAGACACGGAGAGTTTAGGCGATGACGAAAGGGCCAGTCCAAAACTGCTTTGTTTTGGTAATTAATATCGCTCTAGCTGTCTAGACGTACGTTATTGTACAACATTTACATTGAAATAAAATTTTATTTAGACTCGCAACGGCGTTTTAAAAATAAAAATTTTGAGATTCCCGCGACAATATAACGAAATACACTTTTTGAAGTTTACTTTACTTTACTTCGTAAATAGACGCAAAAGAACTCGGCTCTACTCGTGGACCGATGCTCACTAGTCCTTCCAGGAAATCCACGTACGAGTCCCAACGGAAAAAGAAGCACGCGTCGCGTCGTTCGGCGGCCATTTGCGAGCCGGCAGCCATTTGCCGAAAACACCAGTTGCTTCCGAACCGAACCTCCGTCTGCTCCACGTTGATGATCGTCCGTGAGGAGACGAAGCCGATTGTATGCAGTGGAAGTGAAGTGTAATCGTGTACGCGAGTGTACCGCGAGTGCCGCGAGTGCAGTGTAAGTGTTGGCACCAGGATGTGCCGACGCTATCACCGCAGGAGCGGCGGCGTCGGCGAGCGAGTCGCCATGATGGGCAGCAGCCAGCCTTGAGCATCATCATCACCCCGAGGAGCGGCCGGTGGCTGGAGCCAGTCGAACAACGTGGTGAGAGGATGACCCGGAACCTGACCAGACTCCCAGGAAGGTCAGCCGACGATTCGAGGCGAGCGAGGCGTCCATGCAGCATCGTGGGAAGCAAGGAAACTCGGGGCTCGTCCTCCTATTTTCAAGGTAGGTGCAGTTTGTCTTTTAAGCAAACGCGAAAAATCTACGACGCGTCTTTGCTGGAAATGTCCGAGAGAGGGCCGAGCGAACTTTGCGTGTGGTGCGGGCACACGAATACACGTATATGTATACGCAGTGCGGGGCGTACCTATTATACATAGCAAAGTGAGAAGACGGAGCGGTTAGGCCTACGGTTATTCGGAGTCGCTCCAACCTAGCTCAAATTCAGCACACGGGACCGTGCTATGGTGTGCGAAACGGTGCACGAATGGGGGAAAGAAGGATAGGTCGAGAGATATGCCTTTCAATGCATCAAAGCTGAATCGGAGTCGGCAGCATAGCAGTCGAGCGAGCGTGAGAGATACAGAGTATGCGTGTGTGCAGTGTGATATATGTATGCGGGAGAGAGAGAGAGGAGTAAGCAACAGTTCGTGCATATGTATACGTCGTCGGTGTGTGTGTGTGTGTGTGTGTGAGACAGAGAGGGGTTAGGTTCGTGAAGTATTGTGCATGTCGCTGTGATCATCGGCGAATGCGACGTATAGGCTACATCTATGGATATTATAGGCCTATGTTCGTGTTTCGTGCGTCTGCATTAAACTTTTAATGCACATGTATACGTACGTGTGACCGATATAGAGCGAAATCAATCTACGAAAACAAAGCAGTTTTGGACTGGTCTATGCCCCGTACCGTACCGTCTAACTGCTCCGGTTCTCCGAGTCTCTGGTTTGGCGACGATAGATGGCGCATAGACACTTTTCTGATTTCCTTCATCGGTTTTTTCGCTGACACTGTAGATATAGAGGTGTGGTATGCCACCTGTGCTGAACTGCTTTTTGTAGGCCTACTGCTTCGGCCGCTTATGCTATAACTGCCGATGAGTCGCCTAATTACATCTACTCAGTGTGCTTAGAAACGCTTTCTCTTTCTCTCGCTCTTTCCCCATATGTACCTATCATATATATCTCTTTAGCGAGCGTTTATCCATGGGCCATATCCAATCCAATCATATAAACCTATTGTTCAGGAATGAATGCGTATTAAGATGCAGTTCGACGCTATACTGCAGATCTGCGTCCGGAGATAGAGCGGCAGAAACGTACCAGAGGCTAGTGCTACTGCTGCTGCCGCGCTGGACAAACGCTCGCTGCGTAGAGATACATAATCGTTGACCGGAGGGCTGCTGCATTCGACCGAGCGCATTAGCGTCGCTGTTTGTATTTGGACAGAGGGGAGAGAGCGAGAGAGGACTGGACATTGTAATTAGGCACGACACATCGCGCCCTTGGGACGACGAGAGACGGCTTCGCTATACGCTGCTGCTGCTTAGTGCCGGAACCGAGCTCGTTGTCCCCACTATAGGCTTTCCTCACCGAGCCGCGGGATAAAGCCTCTATCTTGTAATCCGTTTCGCGCGCCATTGTGTATCATTGTTGCGTCCCCGAGTCGATTGTTCTATCTGAGAGAGATTAGTATTTCGGGAAAAAGTACGAGTACATCAAGCATACCTGTACACGAGAGATTTTTTTACATCAAACCAGTTCAGTTCACGCACGGATTCGAGCAATTAACACTTGCAGAATTCACATCATCGAACAAGAGCAGAGCACATCAGCGGTGACGCAATTCCCAAGCGTCCGCGTTCGAAAATCATCGGTCGAGCGATCTAACCGCTGGCATCGAGCATACATAACATCGTCCGCGACAATAAGCATTTCGAACTATAGGTACACATTCCTCTATCCCTCCTCTTTCTCGTCGGCTTAATACTCCCCCAGCAGCAACACACACGTATACTCGTTGCACTACGAGCATCGAGTCGAGACGGTTAAGGGGTATAGGACACGTTACACGCTACAACAGCAGTAGCAGCAGCAGCAGTCTATCAGAGATTAGCGGCTCGATCCATTAGGGGGTGATTTAGCCCGCGGTCCCAAGAGCGCGTCCCACTCGCGGCTTCGCAAACACCGCCGGGCTCTTGTATCATCCGCGTAAATAGTTATCCGGTCAGTTGGACACGCGCGCTTGCGAGCTTGCTGCAATAACGTTGTGTGTGTGTGTGTGCAGCGTGTGTGTAGTAGTTCACCGTTGACGAAGTGCAAGCTCGGCCCTGGTCGTCGCGCATAATCAGCTGGATACGAGTGAAGTATTCACGTGAGGTGTGGTATAAGCCCTGGTGAGTCGTACACTCTCTAGATCTGCGAGTATTTATATCCCCCGCAGCGACAGCTGATTCGATGGGAGATTGCTAGCTGACTATTGCATTTGACTTGCTTGATCTGGTATTGGTGTACTAAAGGGATTTGATTATGTGAATGACATTTTCGACGTCTTACCGATTACGTCTGTTACCACTATACTCGTTAATGTGTGCGTCTCGATAACAAATCTTAGTCCTTACACTATTGTCCCAGTTTCTCGCGGAACCATGTTTCTCAGTCACATTAGTCGCAAAGTGAACGGACGCGAGGACAGCCTCTTCTCGAGTCATCAATTCTGATTAGAATGCAATAGATGTGTTGCGGTTGCAAATTTCGACGCTAATGACTGCTAGCCTTGATGTAATAGAGCCCCGGAAGCTTGTATCATCGCTTCTGTTTACCACTACGCTATTAAGTCTACCCGACAGTGGTAACACGACTTCGCTGTATGTCGTATGACTGTATAGCCAGCTGGTGATATTACGTCGTCGACATGGGTAGAGTTACTCTTGTACATCGCTACTTTGACAAAACTGGAATAAATCAATTCAAAAAGGGTATATTCGTTCCACACCAATATATCCTCACACTCGTCCATCATCTTTCTCCAGAGAAGAAGCCAGACGAAAGGATAGCCCAGCTATACTGCCGACGATACAGCAAGTCCCATACGGGGATGAAAAGAATGAAAACTGCTTTGGGGGCGACCGATCTCGGACGGCAATCTTTATTACCGAAAATCCATTACTTTCTCCATTAGAGATCGAGCGGGCCGATCCTCGCTTTCTCGCGCATTTTCGTTTAGCAGTTTTTCTTCTTCTATTCCGATTCACCTCCTTTATGACTCGGTGCCCAAGAGCCGTCCTCGTTTTTCGCCTTCCCTCTTGCAGCTCGCGCAGCTCCTATCCTATCTTGCACCTCTCCCGCGAGAATCTTTTATTCGATGTCGTCGTTTCCAACTCTCCTCTGATTCGTGCGACGATTTAATAAAAGTACGTCAAAGCCTTGTGCCTCGTATATGGGTGTCGTGACAGTGCTGTTACCAATAGTGAATCGTCCCTCCAATACGTAGTTAAAACGATGTATTTAATAACGATATATTCCCAATGCTATTCGTCAAAGAAATACTCAGCGAGATGCTGTGCGTTTCGCTATGGCTTTGAATCTTGCTTCACAATTTTTCAAGTGCCTGTAAAAAAAGAAGCGAAAAATCATGTTATTAAATTATGTCACTATAACCTGTCAGTTCAATTGCGTGTCTGAACAGCAGAAACGCAAGCACTCGACATGAATTATTTATCTGGCTCGCGAGGACAACGTCGGCAGCCCTTATTTCTCCATCTTTCCCGTCTCAAAAAGCAAATGCACTCGACGTTTCGATTAGTCTAAATTACATGGCGCTATCGTTTAAAAAGCGATTTAGACGCGACGAGGAACTCGCACTCGCGCGTTTATAATCGCGAGATTGCGCGATAACTTTGCCAACTGCTATACGATGCTATACGCTCTCTTCTCTGCGCGTTTCAGCGAACGAGTAATTTCTAAAGTGCGTTTTAACTAATGGTAACGCGATTGGTATTTCAGCGTCAGTTACCGGCGATGAACTGTTTCATTGATAAATTATTCCAGCTTTGCGACTCTGGTCCAATATAGCAATTGACGTCGACGTATGCGTTTCGTTTAGATAGTAGGAGCTTCATGTTTTTTATTCTGCTTTTTTTTTTATTTAAGAACATATTTTATACATGAAATTAAATTCAATTTATTTTGGATCATATCCTTAATAAAATCTCGATAATTATAAATTCTAGCATGAGTACTGATTCTCGAGATACTCTTTTCACATTGAACATTTTCAACATAAAATTTTATCTCAAATAAAAACGTTAGTCGTATTTTTTTATGATTCTCGGATCGATGATTGCGGTTTTAGTTCGTTTTACAAATAAGAAAAATTGTTCACCTTGCTACAATTGTTCACCTCTTATACCTACTAATACCCAAATGTGAGCTTTTTTGTCGTTTCTATCAAAGCAGTGCTCCGCTGTTACAACGTGCCTTTTTTGTAACGAGCGATTCACCGCAAAAGTGTCCGTTTTTTAAACTGAGCTCCTCCTTCGTTTCCGGGTGGTATTTAGCCCCGATCGAAACTATGAATGGATAGTCAGAGAAAAGGGCTTTCTCCGCGGCATTGCTAGGACCACTAGGATCGGTGTTGATAATCGGTTCAGCACAACATGGTTTAAGTTCTATAAATAATTCTCAGAAAATTTTTTTTTTTTTTTATGTACTTGAATGATTTATATGATTTCATTTTGTAGCGTACATACCCCTTAACGTTAACGAGAAGAATATTATTAAAAGTACACTTGGCGTTAAATTGAAGTGAAACATGGTTATTTACTCGATGAATGAGAGTAGCATTAAAATAATATAACAAGAGCATTGAAATGTTTGTAGCTGTTCAAGCACTGAAAGTTGTGGCGTATTCGTCGAATGTCAAGTTTATCACGTTTTTTATACGTGCACTTAAAATCAAATCGAGACACAATTGAAAACGGTTTCCTTGTATGCAATAAAGAAATATTTTACAAATGAAAAACCAAAATTCAAACAGGGTCGCATTCGCTCAAGTTACGATTGAAAATTAATTTAACTTATTGACAAGCTACTTTTGCATTCGATCCGAGTTTGATTTCCCTCAGGAGTCAATCCTTTAAAACCTATTTTTCTAGCCACAAGGAATCCAGCCCTTTTCCTTTGGCTTATACTCGCGCGTCGACAACTGTTATTAGAGAGATCCTTACGAGGAACGGCAAAGTTTTCTTTTTACCCAATGGGTGTGTTGTAGGTCAGGAGGCGTGAAGCATTTTTTGAGTAGCGGTTTTGCGACGGATATTCCTGGTAAGCTGGTTGTGTATCATTGTTAGTTTTCTTATTATAGTGTTGGCTGTGTAAAGATGTTGTTGAAAAAATTATACAAATACAAAGCCTTTTTCTGTTTGTTAACGTACTTTCCAAGTAAACAAACTTATTTATTGCGAAGCGTGACTCAATGTTCTACGAGAAAAAAAACGAAAATTTTCCAAACCAAAAAAAAACAAAGTCTGATGAAAGCACTCCTCGAAAAAAAAAATTCTTATCAAAAGCCAGAATTTTGTCTCACGTGTATGAAACACATCCCATCAATCAGTTTCACGAACTTCTCTGAGCCAATTCAGCTCTCGGCATCCGCTACTCCCTGGCCATTGTCAAGTAGGGAAGTAGCGTCATGCATTTTGCCAAAGGGAGCCAAAGCAGCAGTGGTGGCGGCAGAGGCATATAGTTACTCGCGTGTCGCCGAGTCATATAACCCGTCCGAGCTCCGAATCGCCAGCAACTTCTGTTTTATTAGAGGAATTGCTCCGGCGAACTGCAATTGCGCTTCGTGACACTGTTACTGTCATTATTATTACTATCGCAATTATACCTGTGGCTAACTGCTGCTCTCCACGGGGATCCCGGAAAACGAATTTGTATGTATGAAATTCTGCCACTGCGAGATAACGAACGGCAATCGTCCCTTGCAGAAGGGTGTACGCGATCAATTTCTCGGTAAACGTTGTGATTCTTAGAATGTTTTATTTTCCTGATTAATATCTAATGAAATTAAAATTCATAAACGATCTCATTACTTCTCTGCGAGTAATTACAAAAACATACGCAGACGTATCATCAAGTTTTTTCTCCTCAGCTGTAGCTCGTGCGAGGAAATATGCCGAAAAAATTCCAGAGTGTCGCGCGAGAATGAATAAAGGACAATGAGTAATGCTGATGAAGTTCGCGACAGCGGCGAAACTATTTTATTTAGCTCGCTGGGGGAGAGAGAGAAGAGCAGGTCATAAACGTCCTCCCAAATTAAGCAGCAAGAGGGATCATCCCCGGTAATAAACACCAGTATATGTGGACAATATACTCACATTTCTCCTCTTCTCTTTCACCCATACCGACCTTTTCTTTCTCTTTTTCCCTTCCTCTCGCTCTCTCGTTCCTGACTAATTTTCGTAACGCGCGCTTGGCTTTTTCCGCACCTTTTATCTCATTGTTTATGCATTTTCTTTCTTATACCCTGGGCTAAAACTTCTGTAATTACACAGCGTCTATCTACTAGTCGTCCTCGCTCGCCTCTCATTTATCACGTTTCTTTCATCAGGACGACCGCACGCGCTTCTTTTGTCATCTCTCCTTTGAACTTCCCTCGCTTGTGGCGGCGACAACATACACCCTAGCGTGTATTTCATCGTATTACTATTGTGGCATTTTTGCAGTAGCAGCAGCAGCAGCAGACGCATCTGTGTACACCCACGCATCGCCCCGAGTCATCCATCCTTTTGGGGAATAAGTCGGTCCGGCGGCGCAGCCATTTCGCGGGGATTAAATATCGACTGCTATTCTGATTTATAGTAATTGCTAGCTGCCTCTATGTGCGCAGAAGGGACAGTATAGTCGAGATAGGAGACGGTCCGAGGATTTTTGCGCTATGAATTGCGTTTTCCGAGAAACGTTTATTTTTTAACAGTATTTTCCGCTCGTTGTTGACTCGTCGCTCCGACAAATATTATTTAGTTTTTCAACGAAAACAAAGTCGAAAATTCTCGATTCCTCGAAACGCCATTCATCAGTTGTTCCCCGACGGGCAAAGTAAATCTCGACCTGAAATCGTATCAAAATCAGTGACGAGAACGCGTATAAAATACGCGCGCGTTCGCGCCACTCTATAATTCCCTCCGACACTCGCAGGCATGAGGCGCGAGAATCGGTGCAATAATGCGAGTGACAAATCGGCTAAATGGGCTTTCGGGAAATCTGTTGGCTTCGGTGCTTTTCGAATTTTGCGTACTGCACTCTCGCCTCAATGGGAATATACGTTATATAATGGCAGACCTTTCCAAAGGGGTATGGGTGTGGGGTATATGCGTGACGCCACCGTTGACGAGAACGTTCCTCGACGCTTTTGGCAAATGCATCTGTCAGCAATGGGAAAACGTGGCGCGTCGGAATGGTTTTCGTACTACGTGTGAGTGTGTATGTGTATCAATCTGTCCCGTTGGGAGGGAGCTTTCTCGGTGTGCGAGTTTTTTTTTTTCCTGCTCCGGACCGGAATTTTTCGTGGGTCTAGATTTATTGGAGTTGAGAGGATCAGGATGCTGCGTGAAATTTTCTGTTGAGTTCGATTTTTTCGGATTTTCGGTTCGATGAAAAGAGAGCGCGGCTTATGTGATGGATGTTGTGTATTGCGTGTGGGAGGGAAAAAGTAGGAGTGAGTGGATTTTTTTGAATAATGCGCTTTTTTCCCGCGCGCACACACTATGCCGGGATTGAATTCTTTCGCTTGTGCGAACAGCAGCGATTCGAAAATTTGTCTCCGTTCGAAAGAAATAACGGTGCCAGATCGCGTCGATATAAATCGCGGGTGACTGTAAATTTTTTTCTATTTCCTCTGCACGATAATTTCGGCGAAGCACACTCGGGCTACGCGCATGTAAATCTGTTGAACTTCGTCGAATAAATCGCCCTGAGAGAAACTAAAACGAAAGCTCGTGTTTATTTTTTCCCTTCTCCCCTATAGCAAGGAAAAGAAAAGCGCAGAGCAGCGAAGACGACGCGACAACTCGTCTCTGGTATTCGGCTTGTCCACGAAAGAGAGAGGGAGAGAGTGAGAGAGAGAGAGAGAGAAAGAGAACACGTGGGAGGAAGAGAGGACAAAATAGAGACGACGAAATACGATAGGAATTCCGTGCAATTTGTCGCGAAGCTATTTTCCTCTCTCTCTCTCTCTCTCTCTCTCTCTCTCTCTTCCGCGCCCGACAAATTGCCAAAGCGAGAGTCGAGCCGTTTCCGTTCTCTCACGCTACTGTACACACATACGCGTACAGATATAGTGTTTACAGCATACTAGAAGTCGTTTAACGTGATTTTCAAATAATTATTCCGCGTACGCCTCTCCGCGCGTGTTGCGTAATTAATTATTTGCTAATTGCAGCTTATTAAAGGTAAATAATGAGTGGACGGCTGATTTAAAGCGCGGCCAGCAGGCGCTCGATTATTTTTGGTTTTACGCGCTCTTGCCCAGTGACTAGCCACGACCATTATTTTTGGCTGCTCTCGACGTATAGGGGTGAGACGGTCATGCTGGCCGAGCGCGGTGGGCTACTTTTCTCTCTACGCGACAACCGAGAGAGAGAGAGAGAGAGAGAGAGAGCCTATGTGTTGTCGACCCCTCTGGCTTTTACGTCGCCGAGCGAATTCTGTATGGCGAATGCTGGAGTATTTTTATGCGGGACCCTCGCGGTGTGGTATGGTACCGGCTGGACGAGGATTTCGGTGATGGTTGTTGGGTCTATATGTACGTTTTTATGCTGGTGTTTTATATTTCTGTTTTAGTGCTTGGAGCGTTGTACTTTATTGCTTTTAGCTTTATTTTTACAACAGCGAGATATCGATACACAATATTTCTATGCTTCGTTAACTAAAATAGCCAATTACTCATCCCCCGAAATTTTTCCTACCCTCACAGCGAAATAATACTACTTTCATAAAGCTCTTTCACTCGCCAATGCCGCAATCAATTCCAAAATTAAAAGCTTTCAAAAAGAGATAATCCCTCGCGAAAGCAACCTCGGCGATGATAGGAAAAAATAGCCCGAAACGAAAGGGGTTAACACCTCGTAGTGAAAAGAGAAAAGAAAAAATTACCGGCGAAAGGGAAGAAGGGTTGCGTCCGCGCAACGTGGCACGAGAGAAGAATGAAACAAATGATCGAGAATCGCCCCTCATCGTCGTGTCGGAGGGGCAACAGCAGCTAGCGCGCGAGCGTTTTTATTAATTCCTCTCAGATACAATTAGTTGCTCTATTCGTCAGACGCGTTTCATTAAGTTTCCCTCCCCCCGCTCTCTCAACGCGGCGGCGGCAACCCTTTCGAAGTCGATTCTTATCCTCGTCCTGAGCTTTTTGTCGGGAGCTTCTCTCTCTCTCTCTACGCTGTCTAACTGGCGCGAAACGTTTCGGATGATTTTTCCGAGAAAGAAGAGACGAGCGAGAGCACGTATTTCGCAAAACTCAATTTCGTCTTGTAAACTCACACGCTGACTTTGCCAGGCGTGAAGCTGCCGCTCTACGAGATGCCCTTCGAGCTTTTTGCAGAGCTTCACCTCTTGCGTCGCTCTTTTTTAAACGACGGGTATTGTTCCGACGCGTAATGTGATATTGCAGTAGCTGCGTTTTATCGAATAACGGAACGATGTTATTTTAGTAATGTTATTTGTAATGCACAACGTTTACCTTTATTAAAAAATTTTTCGAAATCACTTGTTCGAAGTAATTTAATGCATCGTTAAATTCTGTAGTGTTATCTCTTGGCTATAAAATTATATACAAGCCAGGATATTTATACTAAAATTCTTATCGCGAAAAGCAAAACATCGCATGCCTGCAAAGCAGACTCGGCGTTAATTTTATAAAAATATTAAATTTTCCATATCTGGAATCATAGGTTCGAGTTTTATGCCTGCGGCGCTGCTAGCTCCGATTCGCTCGGTTTAAATTATTCGACAGAGTAGGGATACACACCACGAGAGAGAGAGAGAGAGAGGGAGGCTCGCTTTTCTCTGCCTTTTTGTTTCGTTCAATTTTTAAACGCGTCACCTGCAAATTACCGTGTTTGGCCCGTTCGATTACCACCAGTACCGCAACGCGCGTTTATAAACGTCAATTTCACTTAAACTGAGTCCCGAGCGCTGTTGATTGTACTGCAAATAATTTAGGAGAACATCAATTATACATTTTGAACGAATTCGCTTTGATTATTATTTTCTGTGTAAAAAGATTCAACCAATTCGTATCAATAACAATTACCCAAAATTAAATAAAGGTAAGAGGGCGTTTATGCTGCCAATAGGCAAAAATGCAATCGGGAAATTCCTGCAGGTTCGAGGGGATGCAAAAAAGATTAAGAAACACTACGCTCACCTCCTTCCTACGGGAAATTAAATAAAGGAGGATCGAATAAACTGTAACCAAAATTCAGTGCTCGCTTGATGGAAAACAAAGGGCGCGTCGAGGAAAATTCACCGAATGAGGGTTGTAGAGCACATCGAAGATAGGAGAGAGAGAGAGAAAAAAAAGAAGGAAAGGGAAAGGGAAAACAAGGAGGGAGAAGCTTGGGAGGGGGGGTAGAGAGAAAAATACGTACCCAGTTAGTTTTACACCAGCGCGGCTCTCCTCCAATTGATTCGAAATCGATTGTCGTTCGAGCGATTTTCAATTGATCGATTACCGGCGCCGACGATGCCAAGGCGGAAGGATAGTCTGCCGAGGCCGAAGAAGAATAGCTGGGGTGCGAGGAGCTGTTTCCGTTCTCTTTTTTTCTCTCTCGCCTATACTATAGTGTACACGCGGTAGCCCTTTCACCCTTCCTTCGTTGCACGGAACAATGCTACGATTGTTTTTTTTTTCAAATTTCGCTAATCGAGGACTGTGGTTTTTGCTATATTTGCTAATTTTAAATAATTTAATAGTTAAAAAATAATTTTATGCAGGGCTCATTTCGAATGTAAAGTCATTTGCTTACTTCTGATTTTTCTCTTTTCTCTCACTTATATATCTATTGCTCCTTTATCTACTTTTTCTCTCTTTCTCTCCTTCTCTCAATTTGTCTCCTCCTCCATCGCTATTTCAACTCGGTATCTCTTGCGCATTTGCCGTTCGCGCGCACAGCTGTGTAGCCTTTTTTCCCCGAACGGCGTTTAGCCAAGGGAGAGCTTCTCTTTCTCTCCCTTTAAGCTCACGCCAATTGCATTCTGATTCTTTTTGTTCGGCCGCCTCTTGTTCTTCCCTACGACGTGCCTCTGAGCTTTTTCCGGTGCGAGCGCACAGCAGCTCCCTTAATTTCTATCCTGCCGTGCTTCGTTCGTTCGTTTGCGGCAGCGGCGGCGATATAAAAGGGGGCGTAAAAAATACTCGATCGGAAAATTTTTCTTGATTTACGGATTTTAACGGCTCGACGCTTTTTATATTGACTTCTGCAGAGAATTAATGTGGAGAATATATATCGAGGATCTTGCCTGGTATATTTTATATTATTATTATTAAATACCTCAGATAGTTCAAAACTGACTGCAGCACAAACCCTATAATCCTTCCTCTTAATTTCAATTACCGCGCAACTCCCCGACTCTTCAAAAAGAAGATCACAGCAAGCATCAGAAGAAAGCTCGAAGGCGCGAAATCAATCTGAGAGCGAGAGAGAAAGATTTGGCTTCACCCGCAAGATGGATGTACGCGGCTTGGATTCGCGAAACCCTCCCCTCGAATCGATCCTAATTTTCCGGCGCCTCAGAGCGGGATCTTACTTTCGACGGAAATCTCTCAATTTACATCGGAGGCGGGGAAGCTTCCACAGATTAGATGGACTCGATTGGATAAGAGGAGCGACGGGGACCTATATATTATGCAGCTGTGCCGCAATCCCAAGCGATCGGACTGGCAGCAACCACTTGAAGACATCGAGCTGTCGCGCAAACATCGATATTGCGCGAGGATTTGGCTGACGCTTTCATTGACTCTCGTACCGTTGTCTGTGCGATAAAAATGAGGGAAGCTCGATGGATTTATTGTCTAGGAGATGGTGTCGGGTAATGTCTCTCTCTGTCGAGATGCAAGATTATGAATTATTTTTCTACTGTTACACTTTTATCATCGGCTAATCTGACATTATACTTGTTGAATATTGAAGAAGCAGCATCTTTTTTACTAAAAATATTCGCTTTCTGCAGAAATAGCGATTTTTTCTCTCCTCGCACATCGTCATCCCGTCGGATATAACTAATTTTTAATAGCCTTTTCCCCCCAGTATAATAACTCTCGCGATATTTATTTAGCTTCGTTACTCGTCTATTCGCTTTTTTTTTCGCGCGTCTCTCGCGCGTAACTTATTCCCGCGGCGTCATTTTGTTTTTCCGTCGTCCATCACTCAGACTCGAGTTACAACGCCGGTAATTAATTTTCTTTTAATTCTTGAAATTAATGGATCATCCGGCTTTCCTTCAGCCGGCATATTTCTCCCCTTGTGTTACGGAAACTCTTTTAGCGATGCTTACGAATTTAGATAACGGAACGAGTGCCGTCGTATCAATCAAAGTGCCGGGGGAAATTGTATAAAAATCTCTTGTGACTATATTTCGTAGTTTGTTTTTTTTTTTTTTTTTGTTTAATAAAGAGCAAATGAGGCGTTATATTATCAAAATTATCAGAACTAAATCTCAGGCAATACGTCATTCTTTGATTTTGCTGGTTAGATAATAGCTCTTATCTCTAGCGAGAGAGTAATTTGGATCTAGTCCAAATAAGTGCTGAATTATCTAAGCTATATTTTCTAAACCGGCAAACTAAATCATATGAATCATATACACTTATACGCCGCATAATAACTCACGGATAACGATCAATTCTCTAAATTGACCTAATACACCCGCGCTCGAATAAACTTTCAAAAATAAAGGTCAGTCGAACCCTCAGCCAACAGGCAGCGCGAGTTCCCAGCGACCACAAGCCAAAACGGAAAAACAAACACACCTTCCACGTCGCAGCTTGGCTTTAATTGCTAAAATCAAGTGCACATTTGGGATTTAGCGAATTGGCTCTGCCGCCGCCGCGGAAATGAAATTCAAAGGTCGAGACATCGCGCGCGTGTGTGTCAGGGCGCAAACAGGCCTGAGTAAATAATTGCAAAGCTCTCGCGCGCAATCCAGCCAGGCCGATCTCGACCACGAATCCCCCAAGCTAAAGCTGCCTTCTTATCGAGCACTTTATGCAAATGAGACGCGTGCGCTTGCGTCGTCGAGAGGAATTTGTCCCGTTTGTTTTTCAAGCTGTTGGAAGTTGAAAAAATTTTTTAAAGCCTACGGACTCAAAGTTTTTTTTTCTTTTTTTTCATCAGCTATATAGTAACAAGTGGAGAGAACTTTTACTTTTTGAGAGGCGCTTTCTTGAATTTTCGCTCTGTCAAAGTTGCACTGAGCAAACGTTTAAAGCCCAGCAGTATAGTCGACGCCGGCTGGAAATCGACTCGACTTTTGCGAGCGAGCGAGAGAGTTAATTGGGTAACGGCCTTTTCCACTCTCTTTCCGCGCTTATTCATAATTGTATTGTGTTTTCAGAAGTGGCTGGCGGCAGTCCTCGAAAAAGCTCGCCATTTCTCTCTCGTGCGCTCTTTGTCGAGAGGAAAAGGGGGGGGGGGGGAGAACCGGGGACATTACAATTGCTCACGAGAGGCTCGTGGTTCTCGAGTCGGTAATTGCTCGAGCTCTCGTCGACGACGGCGGTGACGCTGACGTATACGAAGCCGGCCAATAAACCGCCGGTAGTATATAGCGGCACTTGCTCGGCGGAGCTACGACACGGCTCAACTTCGTGTGAGGAAGTTAACCACGACGACGCTCTCTCCGCGTCGCGTCATTCTGTATCCGTATGACCCGTGTTTATGGATATAGGAGGTTATCAATTAATCTATCTCTACCTGACGTAATTTCAACAAACATAGGTATTTGGTTGCATAGCTTCGTCGCTGAGAGGCAAAAAAAAAGGAGATACGAGAAAAATAATGCTCCGGCGTAAAATATATAGGCACCTCTTCGCCAAGAGAGTAGGCACAGGTGGCCCAGCGAGGCTTGTCCAAATGAAGTGTTGAAGAGCTCTGCCAACACGAATTGCTGCCGGGGAAAGTAAAATGCGACTCTCTCTGTCTCTCTCTCTCTCCATCCTTCCTTTGAATCGCGAAACTACAAAGGGACCGCCGCCAGGCTAATTTGTCTGAATGAGCGAACGATGGACTATGGGGGCGCAGTGTACGCGGCGGCGGCGGCGGCAGAGGAAACGTCGAAGTGGAGAGGAGCGAGCCACCAAAGGGACGAACAACGGGATCTAGTAGGGCTTCGCTGTGTTGTTGAGTGTAGTATGGTATGGGGGGAGAGTAGGAGAGAGATAGAGGGTTGGACCTAATTCTGGATAAACACCCTTTCATTATTTCCGGTCTCACCTATCACCCTCGCGACGACGATGTTTCTTGTGTCCTGTATATGAGGTCCAAGTCTTTGTTCTTTCGAGAAGAATGTGTCGAGGTGCTAGGACATGAAAGTTTTTTCTTTAATTACAGGGTATTCAGTACTTTGCTAAGTAGTAGTCATACTTCGATATATGCAACAATATGAATGATGCGCGTTGAAACAAAAGGTACCTTTACTGCAAAAAAGAAGCTCCCGCAACTTCAGTACACTTCAAAGCTTTGAAATTAAACTATCGCGGCAAACTTGAATGAGCTCGCGCGTAGTCAAAGATGCAACTGATGGGTTACTTGGCTGCGCCGCGATAAAGCAGGACGAAAAGAGAAGAGGGTAGACTCTAGACTGAAAGACCGTTAACATTGAAGCAAGAGAGAGAGAGACGAAGGCCCCACGGGGATACAATATGCTCGAGGCGTACATTTCTCGCTCGTTCGCTCGTCGTCGTCGTCGTCGTCGTTGGGGGGTGTATAGCAGCAAGTTTTGTTTCTAGTAGGAGATGGCTGCAGTTATTACGCGCGAGTGAGGCAAGTTTTAGTTTGCGCTATTTCCCAACGCGTAATATAGATACTTGCTAAGTGAGTTAGAGGCGCGTCTAACGTTTGTCTCGTCTCTTTCTCGCGCGTCACGCCAGGAGAGAGAGAGAGAGAGAGAGAGAGAGATACGAGCGTTTAATGGCTGAACGAGTTTGGAGGAGAATATTCTTTGATTTTATGGGCGTACACGCGCTTAATTAATTTCTTACGCTGCTTGGTATATTCACTCTAATATACAAGTTTATTTTTAAGAAACATCAAAGCTTTTCGACTGTTCCACCAAAAAAATAAAGGGATATTCCTGTGCAGCACTTCGGCAGCCGTTAACCCGCTGCTCAGAGCTCCCTGTCGTCGCCGCGACGGAAGGAAGAAAAATAAAAGGAAGAAGAAAAGGAGGTCCGCTCGTGCGCGAAAAAGGGACGAGAAGAGGCTAAAGGGTCGTGATTATTCCGGAAATTATTCGCGGTAATTAAAATGCAGATAAGTCGCACAAATCATCAGGGATTTTTTCGGTAGCGCGGAATTCCGAATGTATACACACTCCGTGTCTCCTTCCGCTACCTCTTTTTCCGTCGTCCCCCTTAAAAATTCCGGGGCCGGAGCGCGGTTTTAAGTCGGCAGAGAGAAGAGAGACGGGAATACGGAATATGTATATGCTGCGCGGAGGAAACGAAGAAACCAACGAACGAATGAAATATACTCTGAATAAGGAATGAGAGGAATATTTAAAGCTAGAGAGGGTGAAGCCACTGACAAGAGTAGGACGCAGTGGCGGCGGCGGCGGCGGGGGATGTTCACTGCGTATACTGAATTATTGTTTGCATTTAGTTAATATCTTCAGCGTATATGAACATTTGAATTTAATCTCGAGATTGAATTAATTATGTTGTGAAATTTTATTCATTGAAGTTCTCTCGTATTTTGTCGATCGCGGTTGTTCTTGTTTACTGACACTCGCTGCTGTTGGCCTTTGTTATACTAGAAAATGTAATTCGCCTCGTTTTAATCGACCTTTTTGTATTCAGCTTCTAATAAATCGCATACCTTGGCTCGAATAACTTTCACGAAACGATTCAATCGTTTGAAAATTGCACTTTCTCGATCAAACGATGCATCCTCTAGAAAACAAAGCGTAACATCAGAGCTCGAAACGAAACGAAACTACTCCCGAATTCTCAAAAAAAGTGCATTCTTTCCAAGAGCGAAAAAAAATCTTTGAATCGATAGCATCGGCGCGTCGAGAGCTCGCAAAAAATCCAAAATAAAAAGTCCGAACTGCGGGCTTTGAAAAAAGAAAAAACTACACATGTACCCGAGAAACGAAGAAATTCGATTTCCAGTAGTTATTCCGGCGGCGAAATAGTTCAAATAATCCCGGGCTACTCGAAAATTCACAACTAATTCCAGAACTCGCAACGTTCTCTCTTCTCCCTGGAGAGAGAGAACGGCCGAGATACAGAGCCCAGTTTTAACACGATTAAGAATTAAACGGCGAGTTTTCGGTCGCTCCCCGAAATTCCGTATGCGACGGTCCGTCGCGATTCACGTACGTGCATGTGTACACACATTGTGCGACGGTAATATTCACGGAGACAGAGAGAGAGAGAGTGTGTGGGCGACGGTGCGAGGAAAGCTGAGCACTGAATGTTTGTCGAAAATCAAGCAATCAGCTGGTGCTCCTCTTTTGGACGAACTTCTATGTGTGCGGCGGTAGGGGGACATATGTACGATCGCGACGTCCGCTCGTTTGACGCAGCTATAGCGCTCGGGATTAATTTGGCCCGGAATACATCAAGAGGGAGATGAATAAAAAGGTGGAAGGACTGACGCGTTTCGGGTATATTCATATGCAACCGCGACGTGTTTGACTTGTGTGTCATTTTCGAGGAGAACTTTGATGAATTTTTTCGACGATTGGGTAGAAAGTCGAGTGTACTGATCTGTTCGTACACATCAAAAGAAGATATCGAGCTTTTCGTTTTTCTTAAACATTTTTACCAATACTGTCGAGGATCTCCCACTGCATCGTCGACGATGATTCGTTTATGCAGGGGGAGTAGTACGTCTTTGCCTCTTTGGTCGAGTTACCCAACAGTTTGGCGTTGCTGATGGAATAATGGTCCATTTGGGATGCACGTGCCGTCGCTCGAAGCCTCGACCGTCTTGCCTCTGGCAACGCCGTTGCGCCTCATATGCTGGTATTTACATGTAATTTCGAGCAATTAATATTTACGCTGTCGTCCGCTGCTATACGTGCTCTCGTCGAACCTTCCGGCGCAGCTTATGTCGATGCCGCACCTGCTGTCCGTGATGGTCCCCGTGTGTCTTTTTAGCTTTTCTTTTTTCGGCTAGAACTGCAGTTTTTGTTTTGCTTCGTCACGCGCTGCATTTTAAATTTTTATCATTAAAATAGATGTATAGAATACAGCAGCGAAGGAACATCATCTCGGCATGACGGATATCTCGTTGACGCGCGTTACGACTCGCAGAAACTATACTACCTCGTGTCCGGGGGTAAAAATGAAACTGGAACTCGTTGTATACACGGAGACGACGACACAAGACAAAGGAGTGTGTACAGCGAGACACACACACACACACACACATAGACATACCGGAGTAGAGCAAAGTGTATAGGGGGCTCGAAAACAAACGAACGCAGGCGTAATTGTCTGGTACGCAGCTATATACGCGTCTTTGTTCATCTCGTACTACACGTCGATGCGGCAAGGAATGTAGGCGTACGTTTTACGCGTTTTTATAAATAGCGAGGCTGAGAGAGAGAGACTAAAAAATGCCACGCCAGAGACGGAGAAAGCGCAGCGTAGTAGAGCAAAAAAAAAAAGGACACACACGGCTTTTATGCCGGCCGAGTCGTAAATACTTCAGCGCCGACGTGGGCAATATTAAAAGAGAGCGCAAGAGAGCTATACATGGCTGGCCATCATACGAGTGCTTGCAAGCTCTGTGTATGTGTGCGTAGAGTAGGTAGGAGGAACGAATGAACGGCGCGCGTCGCTCTCGCGAAATTTATGTTGCTTATCTTTGAGTCGAGAGCAGAGTTGAAGGTATGGGGGGTTGTGTGGGTGTGCGGTAGTAGTCGGGAAAGAAACGAGTGGGAAAGAGTGAAATGTTGAGAAATCGAGCGACTAAGTATAAGCATCGATCTGTATACTATGAAGTAGTAAAATTCGGATGCGGTAAGGCGCCGAAACGTTTGAGCGAATTAAGAAATAAAGTTAGCGAATAGCAGCATTGCGGCGCGAAGAGAATAGCAGTAGGCGTACAAGTTAGTAAAAGTATGGGATGGATAGACAGTTAGAGCGAAGAACGGCACAGCCCACATAGAGAGCAGAGTAGAAACTCCTATTCGCACCGCACATGAATACAATGGCGCTCAGAGGCCCGTGCATCAAGCAGCAGCAGCGGCCCAGTAGTGCATTTCGTCCGAGCGAACTCTCTCTCTCTCTCTCTCTCTCGGCCGTACGTTCGACTATATATACATTTAGAGCGCAGTGGCGGTGGCTTCGTTTCACGAGTCATTAGCCCGTCGAGTGCTTGGTTCGCGGCTCTCCGAGAGTCTCGCTACATATACATATCCCTACGCGCACGCGAGCACAAGTGTACAAAGCGCATCTACGCGTGGAAATTCGCATAATGCCGAGGACCGAGCGTTTAAGTATAAATGTGGCTATTTACCTTTGCAGTGAGAGTGAGAGGTGTGTAGAGCACAAGAGGAAGAGGGAAAAAAGGGGAATAATCGCTCGTGTAGTTCGCGGGGAAGGATTTGAAAGCGGCCGCTCTCTCTCTCTCTCGCGATTGAATCCGATTATCGATGTCGAGTACCAGAGAGAGAAGCGAACGCATGAAGGTCTCCGGTGTTGTTGCCGAGGATTTTCAGAGTGTATGGTCGAATTGATTTGGATTTCAGGAGATAGTCCGTGGGTAAGCTCCCGAAATATGTTGTTTCTGTACACGGGGTTGTGCGCAGGATTTTTTCTCTGTTTTCGGTTTCACAATGATACTCGTATGGGAGGAAGAGCGTTTGAATATTTTATCGGAATTATTTTTTTTTCATTTCATAAAAATCGTATGGGGATTTGTAACCATTGCTATACAGTATTTTATTTTTGAATCGCGTTTCAATATCCGGAATTCAAAACATTTTACTGTAATCTTATTTGTTGATATTAAATCTGATGAAAACGGTAAAACAAAACCACGCCGTGTTTCACGCGGAATAGTACAGAGCGCAGCGACCTCCTTCTCGTTACTCTGCGAAATCACGAAATTACAGTAGTTCGCCTTAAATCAGCATAGAGGAAGGCAAATTTATAGTCACGCGCGATTTAACTCCGCTACATCCACAATAATACTTCTTTATCCAGCCCGAGAAGTCAGATGGCAGCGAAAGGGACACTTTGCGATACCCGTCGTCGTGTGCGAGAGCGAGAGAGAAAAAGAGAGAGAGGAGACTATAAAAGAGAGATGACTACGATAGTCAAGAAAAAAGGAAGTAGCCGGGAGAGAAAAAAAGCTTGAGCGTCGCGGTAGTTAACTTGATTAATTGCATATTTATGTATCAGGCCATTTAGGCAAGCAGCCTTCCTAGTTCCTTTTCTCTCTCTCTCTCTCTCTCTCTCCTTCTTCTTATCCTCTCTTCCTGTGCCTCCTTCGGCGCGCCTTAACGTTGAAATAATGCTGGGCTGGAATAAGGTCAGCTAAAATGTTTAGAGAACTGTTGGTCCGCAGCGGCGGCTGCACCTCACTCCTAAATCACCGGCTTGGCTCACTTTGTCTCTTTGTAGTACTTTTATTTTCTAACGCCCATGTCGCCACGGCTTTTTCTCTCTCTAGCGTGTTCTATTGCTTTTTTCTCTCTGCGCGCGTGAACATCGCCCTGGGAATTCCTAAGCGCTATTTTACAATGGAATTTCATTGGATGGAAGGAATTTGTGATTCATGTAGTGGCACGATTGGAGAAGCTGAATTCGCGCACGCTCTCTCTCTCTCTCTCTCTCTGGCTTGGCGTTTTAAAACTGAAATTATTAACACGGCAGAGCGTGAGTGGAGGAATTTTACATGCCTGTAAGTATGGTATATGAGCGAGAATTTTTTTTTAAATTCAGAAATGCGGATGATCTATATCGAGAAGCTTTTGTTTAAATATTCAATGAGCAACGTGCACACCCAGTGAATAAACTACTTACTCCGAAAACATTTCGCGAGTAATATGCAAAACTTGAGAACAGCGTAAGCCGCAGTATAGGTAATTCCGCGCATTTTACAGCTCCTGAAAACCAGAGGAAAATTAAAGCATTAAAAAAAATACATAACGCTCTTAATCCATCAAAACACGAAACAATTGTAATTCCGAGCTACAGCCGTGCCATCAAATACCAACATCTCGTTACCATAAACATAAACATTAAAACCTCCCCCGCAACGACGCAAAAAGTAGTATAGCGTATACTACGCTCTCCTCGCGAGCATCCGCAATTTAATTCCCAAGAAAAGTTACCACCGCATGCAGTGCAGTAGTAGTAGTAGTCGTCGTTGCACCCGCCGCCCGTCAGCGCATCTCGCGCTGAGGCACAACTCTGCATAAGTACCGTGTCACGAGCGCGGAAATGAAAATGAAAAAAAAAACCTGCACACATACCTACACAGCATGGCGATAGGCTCTCTCGGTTCTGACTGGTTAGTTTGTCGGCTGTCTAGCGCCTGCAGCCGTGGAAAAACGTGTAGCGCGCGTCAAGTGCAGGCGCACGAGCAATAATATGACGAATTCCCGAAATTCCACGCTGCATTCCGCGCGCCAGGCTGATCGTGACGTTTTCCTCACCGGAAATATCAGGTTTGGCTTTCGTTTGCTGCTGTGTTGGATTTTTTTTTCTTTTGACGCGCGCATTCTTCGAAATCGATGTTGGAAAATTTCACGTTTTTGAAATTGCCGCGCGCGCGCTTTTTGAATCGGACGCGCGGCATTTTTAACGGATACATGCGGCGGAATCCGCTGATCAAAGAGAGAGGAAAAAATCGTTGAAAAAAAGTGGAGGGTAGATTTTCTAATTAAAAACAAATCGGCAAGGCCATAATCGTTAGAGAACCGGTGCGAGACGCCGTGCTATCGCGTTTTAGAATAAATTATTCGAGTCGCAGCAATTTCGCGGCTCCCCGATGGCTAATATCTGGATAATGGAACGAGCGCGAGGCGCCTGAAGCTCTTCTCGTGCGATAGGGGGAGCGGTAACAGGCTGTCGAATCGGAAGAAGAGGACCTTACTCTCTTCGTATACGTATGCGTGCTCTCTTCTCTCGATCTGCGAAAGTAATTGATAAGAAGGAATAAAATAATTGAAAGATAAATTCTCACCCCGACAAATTGCGGAATGACTTACGAGGAGCCAAGCAGTGAATCTTGTGTCGCACCCTCGATTCGTTTGAAATTTACATGATGGCTGCCGGGCCTTGGCGTCGTCGTCGTCGTCGTCGAGCAGGTAGATGAATTGGATGGATTAGAGCTGGGAGTGCTGCGAGCTTTTTTGGAATTAAATGAGACTGATTTAGTACTTCGTCAGTGTGAAATTGTGAGATGATAAATTTTATCACGCTGATGCGTTACATTTTTGCCTCGAATGTTAGCCAAATGCGTGGATAAACATTGTTCTACTCTATGCTTTTAATATTTGAATACGTATGTGGTTTGCATATTCAGATTGTTGGTACACGTTTCATTATTGATCAGCATCGCTGCCACAACATGTGCATATTTTGGCTAACCAAAGCATCACTAAAATAACACGATGCATCCAGTAACCCAAAAACATATCCATTTCATAATTTCACTTCTTCTTTTCAAATAAAACATGTATGCGCGCGTGCTACAAGCTTCACGTTTATCGATTCCGAAGAGATATACTTCATTCCTCGCAAAAACATGACGTTACACTCTTTCGCAGAAGCACATTAAACATTCATAAACGCGCGAGAGAACCATTCCGTCGAAAATCAAATCCACGCTTCGAAGTGGCTAATCAAATTATTTTCGCAATATCGCCCTCGTATACGCAGGGTAATTCGCAAGCCTTTCTAACCCTCGTGTCCTGCTTGCGCGTGGCATATTAACGCTCGAGCTCTCGGTCGGCCGCAATCCGAAAGATAGCGAGTGCTTAATGGCTCGAAATTCCTGCCGCTCTGCGGAATGTCCCGAATGAAAATTAAGTCAAGTGCGCGAGCTAGCGTCCAATGTACAGCACTCTACAGTGGAGACAAGCACGTATAACGCGTCGTCCTTATGGGGACAAGCTCTTCTCGACGTGTAGTGCGTGCGCTATCGACTTCGAGTTGAAAATTGCAAGAGCTTACTTAGATTATTGATTTTTCCGAAAGCTTCTCGCTCGACAGCCTACTACAGCACGCTTCGATTGAAATCTGCAATTAATTAAAACGCGCGGCCAAGTGGAAAATGTACGTGCTAAATTTATGCAAATTCGCGTATCTCCGCCTCTCTCTCGCACACACCAACACAGAGAGGCGCAATCCCTTAAGCATCAAGTAGTCTTTTCGTTTCCTTGGCGCTCGAGCTTTCCACCGCCATGTCAGAATTATTCCGTATAATTATATTCGTTTCGCAACGACACCCCGGGGGCTCGAAATTGAAATTGAGCTTCCCTAGACGAATATAGAAGCCAGGCGTGTAGCCGCGAGCTAAGATTCTCCGGGATAGCTCTCGTGCGCGCGCCTTCTCTTACTTTACATTCATTTTCATCCGTCTGCCTCTCTACCGTCTCTATCTCTAGCTTTACATCTCTCTCTCTCTCTCTCTCTCTCTCTTTCGTACAGACTTTGAGTTTAATAAATTAGCGATTCGAGCTTTTCTTTTGCTCGAAGCTCTTAATATTACTCGAGGCTTCGAAATTTATTGCAATCCTAACAAGATCCGTTTAAAATTTATTAAACATTCGATGAATCGAAAAATACCTATCTGAAATTCTCAAGCAGAAGATCTTGCAAATTAGTCTCTCTCCTCCTTTTATTCTCTTTACTTATCTTTCGTCTCGTCTCCGTTATTTTTCTGATGTCTATACCCTTTCTCCCCATCTCTAACCGTAGCTCGCGAAATTCGCGTGTCTTACGAGCTTAGCCCTGGAATTCTGCTAAAAAGCACCGATCGATAGCCGTTGTTTAGGAATTTCATATCGTCGCGTTTTCGCGTGCCTTCGCTCTTCTTCTTTCGGCCTTCGCCCGAGATTTAATGGATTAAGCGCGTGGTTATCCCCTGCCACAGGGATGATGAATTTTCAGTATGTACTGCTTGTTTTTTACCTGGAAAAGAATGGCGTTGGTGAGATAACCCCTTCGAGGCACCGTTTGCTTCTATTTATATTTTGTAGCGATTTGCGAGCGAGTTATAATTGTGAAATTGTTAGTGTAAATATATGCGCCTTCATAATCGAGTTTCGTGAAGGTAAGTTTGCGGAAGTGAATTTTCAATTACACTGCAGAAATATAATATTGACTCGAACAAGTCAACATTATCCACCCGTTTCGCTTACCAAACATAAACTTTTGTGTCGATATATTCCATGGGAATGATAAAATAAAAATCGAACTGAATGTATGAATACGAAACGGTTCCCATTGTTCCAGTGGATGTACGTAAACAATACTGTATATTGAATTAATCAAGCTTTCAGAAAAATACTCCTGCAGCTTATACATGTAACACGAACCTGTTATCTTCCTTCCCCTTCTTGTTATTTTCAGCAACTCCATTTCTACGAATTCATTGCATGTTACACAGTATCCATTGTCGGAGCTTATTAATCAACAATGCATGAAGCTGTAAAACTGATGTATCAGTATCTTGTTCTGTTTCAAAAATAAAACCATCCAAAATGCAACATCGTGAATGAATCACAATTTTTCAAGCGCAGATCGTCAAAAAGAACGCCGAAAAGTTCAAACAATGGACAAAGGCAACTCTCCCTCTCAGATTAAAGAAAAAGCTATAATTAGACTCCCCTCGTCTCTTTCCAAGTCTCCCCAAAGTCGTCGGCCGGCACAGTCTTTGGGTGACAACGGCAATATTAGTTTTACATCTAACTTTCGATTCGCGAGAGAGCCAAGCCAGTGCAAAAGCCGGCAATCTCCCGGAGGGCTTGCAAAACCTAGAACTACGACGACGGCGGCAGCAAGAAAGCCAGCCAGCCAGCCAGCCAGCAACGGAACAGACGTTACGGCGTGTTTCGGGCCCTGCGGCATCGTCGGTATGTTTTGCGAGCGAAACAGCAGCCGTCTTAAATAATTGCCAGCTTAGAGACGCGTATTTTGTGCATCGCGGCTTTCGAAGTCGAGAGGACGACGCTGAAATGCTGCGACGAAGCTCCGAGAGTGCAAGAAAGTCGCTACTGGTCGGTTGGTTGGAGGAGAGTTTCTCTCGGGGTACGGCTTCTCGTTTCACTTTTTAGGGTGGGGAATCTAGGTTATGCCGTTTGTAATGGTATTGTTTTGCTGGGCAGGTTTAATGTGATTTAAATTTAGTAAGGATTTGCGAGCATGTGAATTTCTCGGTATTAAGATTAACGGACGCGTTTTAGATCTTGATTAATTACCTTTTCTCCGAGAAATTAGTATGAGATTTATTCATGCTTGGAGTTTTCATTACGACGTTTTTTATTCAAACGATCGCAAAGTTCCTCTAAGAAGCCATACAAGCATTTACTTGAACTAATTCCTATATTATCAGTAATAAGACACTTTAATCATATAACTACATGTCCTTACGCCTAAAGCAACGCAACCCGCACACCTTAGCGTCTCGCGTTACGGAAAGGGCCTACAGCGCCACCGCGACACTAGTTCTAAGTGTCGCCGTTAGGTGTCGCCGTTAGGCGGCTGCCCTTTTTCTGCAAGTGAAGTAGAGTTTTAAAAAGCATATAAGGGAGTCGCGCGTCAAGAAGTGACGATGCCCTTTTGCAGCAGATTGATTCATTGATTGGTCTGTTTTTTCTGACAATAAGATTACTTTGTAACTTTCTGTCAACCCTTTCTCGCATCAGTTCCTTCAGTCATCATGCCGGAGGAGGAACTCAAGGCACTGCGAGCGGAGCTCGAGTTAGTTCACCATTACCTTGCAACGGTCCACAGAGAGAACATCCTTTTGCGTCGCCAGTTGGGCCGACGTTCATCGGTAGCAGATGCAGCTACGCAGACGGAGCCAAGTCCTACACTGCAGGGCCAGGTGACCCAGACCAGCCTACCAGCCACTACTATAAGTGGAGCTGACGATCATCAAGGACACGCTGACACCTACAGCCTCTGTCGATGCACTGGTGCCACGAACCGTGACTCGACCAGCCTGTACCTTCTCGGCTTCAGGAGGTTCACCTCCAGTCGTCGACTCTGCAGCAGCTGATCGCTGCAGTCATCCGAGCAGACACTCTGCTCTCATCGAGTCCACCTCCGGACACAAAAGTCACTTTAGGACTGGTTTTCACCACCTGCCAGTTCAACATCTTGCTACCTATCTTCCCAGGAGGACGCTGTGAAGAGGAGCTAGAAGTGACAAACTCAGAGCCAATTGGTCTTATCAAAAAATCTAACACTACCTCGCCGCTTGTATCAATAATGTAAAAA
This sequence comes from Pteromalus puparum, assembly GCA_012977825.3. NCBI lineage: Eukaryota > Metazoa > Arthropoda > Insecta > Hymenoptera > Pteromalidae > Pteromalus > Pteromalus puparum. The sequence continues at coordinate 1,235,643 of CM053172.1, forward strand.
TGTATTTATATAATTTTTACAATTACTTTCGTGGGCCTAATTACCATAAGTTTATAAAACCCCACAAAAAATCTAACCAGCCGATAAAATGGTTAACTACGACCACAATCGGCCCATACATAATCTCCCGCTGGTTATAAACGCAGTCAGGGGTAAAAGAGAAGAACAGCAAGAGAGAGAACGAGAGCGGCAGCCGCTGCAAACAACGAAGATAATTGATTCGCATTAAATCGAGCGCGCGCGAGTGTCACACAAGAAAACCTGCGACCAATAGCATCGCCAACGCACTATCGGTCCATGGGCCATTGTAATTCGTAATTGCGGAAAACAGTAGTGTGGCCGCTCAATGCGCATTTTATCGGCGATCGCGGTAAGCCCCCAATGCAGTTCCCGCTGCTGCTGCTGCTGCTGCTCGCTGATCAGCAGAAATTAGCATAGCCAATTTATGTCCCCCTATAAATAACATGTTTATCGTTGTAATTTATGCGCGTTGTTGTCAGGGCATCCCCCCCCCCCTCTTTCTCTCTCCGCCACCTCTTCCCCCACCGCTGCATCAGAGCGGCGCGCTTTATGCTCTCACGCTCTTTGAATTTTGCATAAAACGGAAATGCGCGTCGTGCATTGAATTCGCAAAACGGTTTATCTTGCAATTTTCGCATTAGATGCACCGTTGCATGCAGCCTTGTCATAACTAGAAAAAACTATTTTTGTTCGGTGCACACGAAATGTTTTACATTGTAAAACAAAACTGGAAGGGAAACTTCAGTCTAGTAAAAAAGTACGAGTAAAGTCAGACCAAGCACGACTCTTCCTCACTGCAAATATTTACGTAAACTATTCCAGGTACACCGTTCAAAAACGAATAAAAATCCAGCCCATCATGAAACTACCGACAAAAAAATCAGAGCATCGTTGGGGCTCGCCAGCGTCGTGCTCATTTTTCTCCATTCCCGATTAGCCGTCCGCGCGCGCGCGCGCGTACGTCCATAAACGGCGTCGGTGGCGTATACGTGCAACGATCCTTTGATCTCGCAACTACCCCTGCAGCCGCACGAAAGTCAGCCGAGCGATTTCGCGCGTCCCTCTGTGTCACGTAGACAGCAGCGAGAGAGAGAGAGAGAGACAGGGGGATAGCCGCAAGCACGATATGCAACCATTTGCATACATATAGGGTCATTATAAATATACCGAGTGCGTCGAGCGTTTGCGGCTGTCCACCGGGAGTGCCGCCCGCAAAACTGGCCGATGGCTCCGCTTATCCGTTATTGCGCGAGTGAGTGTGTCTCTGTGTATAGCTACTGTCGTCCACTGGGATTTTCCAGAGTTCGGAGGAGGTATGCGCTGCAGTTGTCGCGCGAAACGTTTTACGCGAATGCTTGGCGAGAATCTTAGATGCTGTAGTAGGGTAGCAGTAGTAGAGGTAAAAGCAGATGGCCACGACGATGACGCGGATGTTTTAGGGTTGAGTTGGTTGGTAAAAACGATATTTATGTTTTTAAAATAAAAATTTTCGGTATCACAATCGAATTTTGATTAAAAAATGTCGAGATTCCTTCAAGATGAAGCAATGAAACTTTTAGGTATAGGATCTGAAATTGAATAATTCTGGGCAAAATTGGTAAGTCCCACTGAAAATTAAACGCGGAAAAAGCAATGAACATATATACACACAAACGGCGCATTGCTGGCGGTGGCGGAATATCGTATCTTTAGTATCAAATATACCGGCACTCTCTCGCTCGTATTCTATTATTTTCTTTTGTGCACGCGATATGCAAATTCGTCGGGGCATTTATTTTTCACGCGAAATATTTCGCGAAAGTGCGGGAAAAGCAGCTACAAAGGACAGAGAGGTGCGGACCCCGCCACCGCCACTACTGCATATAAAAGTGCTGCGGTGTTAAACTGCAAGTTGACGAGATACCCGCGCGGATTCGATGAATAACATTTTTCAAGCGCTCTCTTTTACGGCACTGCGCATGTAAATTACTTTTTGCTCCTCTTTTGCTGCCGTCGAGAGGGAAAGAAGAGCTGAGAGTGGAGCTACCTGCTTTCTGTAATTTTCGTGGAATTTAACGAACGCGTTTTTAGAAGATTTTTTCAATTTAATTAGTCGAATTTTCACAGCTACTAAATGCAACGATGATTCTAAGGCCTTTACATATTTCTTCATTTTTCACGACATCACAACGCCTCCACAACAAGCGTCAACGCGTCCGTTCGAAAGGAACGTCCGACACAAAGAATCGAGCGTAAAAAAAGACCAGCTCGGTGAGAATCGCAAGCGATAAATACAGAGCGAGCTTTCAATGGCCTAAAACAATGGGCCGACTTCCTCCTTTCCGATTCATAAAGTTCTTTCACAATCGCGGCCTGGAGGGAGCTCTATCGAAAGTAATAAACAACGAGCCGTCACGTTATTGTCATTCGGTGAACCGTCAAAAATTCGCGTACGCGCGAAAGTGAGTCGACGCGCTACTGCCTCAGGGGATACTGCTGCTGTCCGTTATGCCGGAGAGACAGAAAAGATGGACGGTTGGCTCTGCTGTGTTCTGCATATGGACGAGTAGGCGCTCACCTTGTATTTTCAAGCGGTTTTCGAAAATTCATTTTTTTTTTTTTTCGTTTTGTAAAACACTCTATTTGGGTATCTCTTAATATTCAGTATCAATACCGACAAAAGCGAAAAAAAATCGACATTTCCCATTCCACTACAGTTTACATTCGTTCAAAATTGTAGCCGACCAAAATTACCACCACCGCAGTAGTAAAACTCCTGTTTTGCATAATCATATAATTTTCCTCTTTTTTCGGCTTCCCACCAAACGTCCCTACCTCTTGTTCATCCCACGGCTCTATAAACGCTCATGTGTTTGCATTAGCTTTAACGTTCGGTTCAACAGCCGGATACAGAGAGCAGGCTTGCGCGACCTGGCCACCAGCGCGCGCATTACGAATGGTAATGGTGCCGGTGACTGCAGATGCATCCCGCCTCTCGGATAGCCGCATTAGTGTCTCGTCCGTCAGTCATTAGGCCCTACAGCCGTTGCGAAATACTTAAATGCCGCCAGCGTGAGATGAATAGGACTTCGCTTGGAGATATTAATGGGGATGACGACGTTGCAATGCGATTTACGATTTTTCACGATTTTTGCTGTGTAGCGAATGAGCTCGATGGATAATAAAGTGGGTGCGCTTAACCCTTTCACATCGAGATTGAAACGCACAGAGTTACTAGAATGTAATCATTAAAAACGCTTGATTAAAATCTAAATTGAAAAAAAATCAATACTTCACGATTCGAAATACCGCGCATGCTTTCGTCATTGAAAATTCCTCGCTCTCGAAAATTGTGAAAAATTACATCTCGATCGAATGATGAAAAAAAAAAAAATCAACCTACCGACCGCACGTTATCAATCTCCGTGCATAATTAATTGCAGCCGATGCATGTGGCTCTATTCGAAAAAAAAAACCATCTCTCCGATACACCATCGCTGGTATTTAAACACCGTCATCAAAGGCCTTCGCATGAAATTCCTCCTCCCCCGCATTCCAGGGTTGAAAAAAAAAACTACGAGAGGGCAAAGCCCTCCATTACGCATCCAATAATTTCATTCGCCGATTCACTGCAGTATAGCGACGACGACAAAGTTTGCGTCCTCCGCGCAAACACATACGCAGCTAGCAGACGAGTAGTCTCCTCATCATCATAATCATCGCCGCATACCAAGCTCGTCGCTTACACACGTGAGAACTCAACCCCCGGTAAAATTGCGCACGCACGAACTACCCCGATAATGCAGAGGTACTAAGTTGTGTGTTGGAGGGGGGGGGGGGGGGGGAATTTTCCCTCTGCACGTCTCTATTTCGCCCCCCGGTATAGAGAGAGAGAGAGAGAGCCTTGTAGTAGTACAGGTAAGCTAGTCGGGTTTTCCCAAAATTTCCTGGAGGGTCCTTCGCGCACAGGCTGCGTTAACAGGCTTCTCTGCAGTCAGCTCGAAATACGAGAGTCTCGTCGCTCTGATACAGGCGCTGCTGTCGCGCTCTTGTGTCTTTCTCTCTCTGGCTGTGCATGTGCGCGAGAGCTATAGACTTTGACTGAGGCTCTTTCGCCGAACGGCACTGTTTTAGAGCTTGACGGGTTTTCCCTCTCTCGTGAACAAGAGGGGAGGAAGGAGGACATGTAACGCCGTTAATCGTCGCTAAGATCGAAGGTATTTTCACATCCATCAAACAGTTTGAAAAAAAGCTCAGTGTAAAAAATTCACAACTCCGCACAGCAGCAGCAGCAGCAGCAGTAGCATCGACGTCGAGTCTCCTCTCCTCCCTCGGCTGCAGTAGAAAAATTATTCAGTGTAGTCCAGCCTTAACCATCTTCTGTATCGCAGTCTCTCTCTCTCTCTCCCACCCCGTCTCTTCTTCTCCTCTCGTCTCGTTCGTCCCCTCTCTCCCCTCATCCCTTTGGCGCTCTTACCCTCTCGCTATTCCTGCAGGAACGTCGTATATCTATACACGTCCCTCTCCGACATTACCTCGAGCGAACGAATGAACGAAGCAACCCCCGTTCGAGCGCCACCCCCTCTTTCTCTTTCTACTCTCTCCTCACTCTCTCGGCAGAGTTCCTGCTGCCGGTGCCGGCAGCGCCGCGATACATTGCGATACACTGCTGCTCGGCTCCTGTCTCCGCACTCGACGCTGGCCACCTACCGTACAGGACCGTACAGGACAAGCAGCAACGTTCTAGTTCATAGACGTACTGGGCCACTAGACGCACACCTCTTTCCTCTCTTTCTCTTTCTCTTTCCCCCTTTTTCGATCCCTTCTGTGTTTCACCGCTACTCCTCCATCTCTCTCTCTCTGTATAATCCTCTCCCCCTTCCACCTCTCTGTGTCTTGTGATATTTCTCACTCCCGTCTCTCTCTCTCTCTCTCTCTCTCCCGCGCGTCGACCGGCTGTGAGTAAACACACGTGTGTGTACACACACTTCGGGGAGAGTGAGCAAGCGCGAGCGAGCCGAACACGCGCGTCTCGTGTTGTGTGTATATATACCCCGTGAGAGTTTGATATTGCGCGTCTCGTGTCTCTTCGTCGCGCACACGTATACACCTCTATATGTGTGGGGGAGACGAAACACCGGAGAGAAATATTCTCGCGACTACAGTGTATACGACGCGTGTGGCTGCTGATATCTGCGACATTTTTCCTGTGCTCCAAAGAAAAACAAGTGAGTGCATCAGTGTGTTCTCTTGTAATCTACGGCCGATCACGCGCGTTTGATGCGCCCGCAGAACTCGACCGCAAACGCGTCTGCGACAATGGCCGGCTGATTCGATTGACAAGTTAATCGTCCTCTCTCTCTCTCTCTATACGCTTGTCTATGTATATGTCCGCTCCATGCAGATGTGTCTGGCTCGATTCGCTCCTGGAGCTTTTGTCTCGCTGTCGTACGGCGCAGTCGCACTTTGTTTTTACCTAGTTGTGTAATAACTGATTTGCTCCGTTGCTGGCACACGTGTCGTTTTTAGTTCTGCAACGGAGGACACGTCGATGGGCGGGTTTTAAAATGGTCGCTTCCAGCTTGCGCCGCACGGAAAACCACTAACCTTGAGGAAACTCGGCGATACGTGTATTGATTAAACCGGGATGTGCGGGTGTGTTCAAGTGCTGAGTGTGAAGTCGATAGAATTTGAAAAGTGAACGTTTGAAAACTAAAGCTAACTAGCAAATCGAATTCAAAGTCAAACCGTTGCTGAGCCAACAAAAACAAAAGCAAAACTTCAGAGAGAGAGAGAGCGAGAGCTTGAAAACCAAAAAGTTCAGTCAGCCTCTAATGAGCTTTATATCGTCGGCACAGAGCGCGAGAGAGAAAGAGAGTCGACTCGTCGTCGTTGAGAAGGCACATGCTGACTGAGACCACGTGAAGAAAGACCGGCTCGTCGAGCCGGCGGGAGAGAGAGAAACCGCCGCAGTTCTGGTTTCCCGCGCATACACACACCAACACAAGAGCAGCAGCAGCAGCGGCGAATCCAACCCCACGCCACGGCACGACCCCTACACACAACAACCCAACAGGCAGCAGCAGCAGCAGCAGCGGCAGCTCTATCCCCTCCTGCACAGCAGCACAGCGCGAAACGCACAACAGCCGAGAGCGGAAGTACTAGTCAGTCGCCGAGCGACCTTCCGACATCACGGGTTAGCTTTGCAAGCTCTCGCCGCCGCCGCCGCCGCCGTCGCCGATACTCTTTTTTGCACACGATACAACGCGCGGCTGTTTTATCAAAAAACCAGTTGTCGATCTATAACTCTTAAGGGGTGTCGGAATTTTCGGCGTACTTTATCGAGATAAAGAGAGTTTTCGGTCGTTCTGTGTATTTTATTTATTTTTTTTTTATCTCGCGAGGATGATATCAATCACACGTGCGAAGCTTGCTTGTAACGGAGCAGAATTTTAGACGTGTATCGACTATTTAGACGCCAATTGAACCTTGTCGACTTTTCGCGTGGTAATCATGATTTTTTGACGTTTTTCGCGTTTGTCGAGAGCGAGGCTAGCACAGTTTCAGGAGAGCTTGCGAGAACACGAGACAACTGATTTGAGAGCGAGATATATACATAGAGAGAGAGAGAGAGTGTGTGTGAGTGCTGTGCGTCGATAGAATTGTTGCATCGTTAATAAAAAAAAAAAAAAAAAGTGTCGTTTTCAGTCGACCGACTGTGAGATATCGTAACCTGTGCTGATTACACGAATATATCCGTCAGTGACAAGTGAAATTTCGAAAGCCGAAGACAAATCTGCAGCGCCAAGTTCGTTGAATACAGCCGAGAGAGAGAGAGAGAAAACGATCGACGAGTGGTACGTTCATGCAGCTTGTGAATCGAGCACGTGGGGCTGAATAGCGGTAGCATCAGCAGTCAAGTGACTCATCCGGCGCCATACGCACGTCGCTGAATCTGCATTTCCAAAATTTACTTCCAAGCCAGACCAGCAGCACTACTCTCCCAGTCTCTATTACTCACGTACGGCGGCCCAGCAAAACTCGAGAGTCTTCAAGGAGTTCCGGAGATCCACTTGTTCGAGAAGTTGAGCCTTCGGCGGTATTCACCTGTTCAACAAGTCGTTGGAAAACGAACAAGTCGACGATTCCGTCGTTTCGCGGTCTCGTCAGCTGTAAAGCAGGCAAGATCCCGTCCGTACGCGCTACCGATCTGAAGGAGGCGGCCCAGACCCGTACAGTGGTCCGGGGCCCGATAATAATCGACGCTCGAACCCTCAACGCTCACCCAACGATCCTCTCCCATCAGGCTCAGGATCACCACCACCACCATCACCATCACCAGGAATCAAGTGCCGGCAACTTAGTCCAGAGCAACAGCAGCGCCAGCAGCAGCGGTTGGCCGTCATCCTCGAGCTGGTGCAGCTCGTGTCAGCACAGCAACAAGAGCGAATTCGTTGGGGTGGCCAGCGCGCCGACTTCCTCGACTTCGGGCCCCGGCACCGCTCCTCCAGCCGTAGTCGGTTGCCTGCTTGGCGTGTACCCGAGTTCCGGCTGCTCGACGGGGCCTAGGGCCCCTCAGGCTGCTAGTGCGCCTCTCATCCAGGGCGTACCTGCCCATCACCACCACCACCACCACCACCCGCAGGTCGTCAGCGTACCGGCAGCTGCGGCCAGTGTCCCCGCTAGTACCGGCGGCTGCCGTTCCTGTTGCTGTCATCATCAGCAGCAGCACCATCACCAACAGCCGGCCACCGCGGTCCAGCTCACCAGCCAACGGGGCGGCATCTCGCTAAGGGTTGCGAGGGTGGCGTCCACCACCTCCGTCCGAGCCGCCCCCTACGCCCACTCCCAGCATCAAGGTCTGGGAACGGAGTGCAGGTAATTTTTCGCCGACATCAACATTATTGATCTATGGTAATTCGTGAGAGCTGCGACTGAAGGGGAAACGTTACGAAAAATTGCAGGTGTAGGGAGGAGACGGGCGCAGTGGGTGGAGGTGGTGCGCACATCCTCGGCGGCCCGATGCTGTTTGTCCCGTTCACGGTGCCCTCGTTCCCAGCCACGCATCAACAGCAGACGAGCCACCCGGTGCCGGCCCACCAGAGCCACCATCAGCAACTACAGCCGCCGGCCGGCGCCCAGAGTCAGGTAGTGCAGCAACAACAGCCTCCTCAACTCAGCCAGCTCAATCACCTGAACCACCAGGGCGGCCTCGTTCAGCCCCCGACCAGCAATCAAGCGACGATTCACAGTACCAGCTGTTCGCCTCAGCAGCAGGCCACGACACCCAATAAGGTTAGCCTCCCCCCCACCCTCTCAGCACTTGCGTATATGCATTGTCGACGCATACGCTGCGTTGGCGGCAATTCGATCCTCAATTGTGCCCACGTGTAATGAATCTACGGAACCAATCAGCCCGTTATTTGTTATTTGAAAAAAAAAAAAAACTCAGCTACGTCCGACCATAACTGACGTTTACTACTTTGTCGTGCCTCTCAACTCCAGATATTCAAATTTAATACACTTCTACGTTCTGCGAGAGAGCGGAGTAAAAAAAAAAGATTACACGCTCGAAAACGATCTCCATACAGCGAAAACATTCTCCCTCGCGCGCGTTCCAATTTTATTTTCAAAAAGCATCGGGAATCTCCCTCTCTCGCATATGCATCGCGCCTCATGCCAACCCCTTTAAGCATCGCGCGAAATTCCTTCATCTCTCTCTCTCTCTCTCTCTCTTCTAAGGAATAACATCATCCGTACACCCACACACAGCAGTAGAAAGCATCGCAGAGTTCACGCCTCCCCCTACGCATATACTACGGGCGATCCCTTTCTCGTCGGGAGCATTCGAGCGACGCACACTTTTATTATCCTGGCTGGGGTTCAAGTCAATTTTCTTTAGCGAGCCATAACTCGCGAAAAAGATACGCGCGTTGCATCCTTGGCAGAGTCGGCTTAATTTCTCCCTGCTGTGAGTCCAGGAGGCTCCACCTTCCTTGGCAGCTAAGGGAGAATACGTCGACCTCCTGATGCTGCTGCTTTTGGTTATCAATTATCGGCGGGAAAACTGCGAAACAGTTTGAATTTCTAGCCGTTGTAACGGACACTTAAAAATAATACTTTGTTCAAATCAGTTTGCATACGTTTACAAAAGAGTCCGAGTAAACGCGTTCTCTTCGCTTTACTGCTTTTTTTCCGAGAACTGCGTCGTAAAAAATTCTATTTGCCAATATCGTCCAACGGAAATTACCCCAAGCTCATTTTTTTTTTAAAACTACACTACGTACACATCAACATGTTTAAAAATAACTTACTACAAACAAGAAGAAAAAAAGCTTCGAATTATCCCAATTATAAAAGCGTAAACCGAATATATAATCAAGCCCCACCGCGCGCAGGAAAAATACAGAGCGTCGCATAATTGCTCGTCTCTCTCTCTCTCCTTTCCTCCTCTAGTTATATCGTGTTTCGCAGAAAAGTGCGAAAATTAGCGAGCCTATCGAGCAAGAGACAAGAGCGGCACGACGGAGGGGTATACTTTAATTCTAAAGGATAGGAAAACGTTGCTATATCCGACGGCGGCGTAGCTCGCGAGAGGAAGAAGAAGCGCTCGCCGTGAGAAGCAAGACTTCGAAAGTAGCTCAACTAACTTTATTAATTAAAGGCTGTTAGTCCCGGTTGCTCGATACAGGGTGGTGCGCAGCGAGCCGGAGTTTCCGCTCTCTTCTCGCTCTTGCCGCGCCGCCTTGATTTTCATTATTATTCGTTATTTTTCATAATTACAATGGCCCACCCCCTTTCTCTGCTCTATACCTATAGGCTGTGTGTAAGTTTGTTTGTCAATTGAAAGTTTGCGTTCCGCTGCTAAGCCGGGAGGGTTTAAAAATTGTAGGATAGAGGTCTCTATCAGCACGTCATTCTGATTAATTAATCTCGGCGAAATATACTTAAATTAATTAATTACAAATCGCGTTCAAAGAGAGTATCAACCATATACCCGCGTAACCGCATGACGGTCAGTCAGCAACACCCTCTCTCTCTCTCTCTACTCTAGCCCCAAGCCAACAACCCCATCCCAGCGAATTAAGACTGCTCAACGCGTCCCGTAATTAAAAAATTGCTCTCACGCGTCGTGCGCAGACGTGGCCGTGGGCACCGCACGATGCGCCAAGAGAGGAAGAAAGGGAGAGTCGGCGAAAAAAAAAAAAGAAACGTCGGAGCGCATGCGGGACTTTATAGTCTGTAAAATCTTTGCGCGCGCAGAGCGAGAGAGTAAAACTGCGTATAGGGGGGGAACATAGTAGTAGCCTACGCGCCTACGTCAGGATCGAGCGCAAGCGCAAAAGAGAGAGAGAGAGAGGGAGAAAGCGACTGGCTGCAGGAGGGTAGAGAGCTGGAGATCAAAGCACTGAAGATGATTTCATTACGACACGCTACTCGTCTGCTACGCTGAAATATCAAAAGATTGCAGCTGGCATACTCTTTTTCTTTCTGGACGACAGAGAGGGCCCCGTGCTCTGCCTTTTTCGCTTTCCGCACAGCATACCACCTCTATTCATTCGGGGACTGCTCTGCCTCTCACTTTTTGACTGAATTTTTTCGCTCTTTTCTTCGGCGTTATTCCGCGCGGACTTGCCTCTGATGCCTATCTGCGCTGCTAAACTTTTTGGATTGATTTTAAACGTTAATTTCGTTATTGCTCTATGCTGGGATTGTTTATTTGGGAGTTAGAATATCTTTGGAAGCAGTAGCCCTCCAACATTATCGCTGTTATTACAAACCACGAAAAAACACTCGCAGCCGCGCATTACTCTGAAGTCCAGAACAGCAGCAGCAGCAGCAGCAGCTCGAGGAAAAACGAATTTTAGCCTTGTCGTCGGCCCTTAATATTTCATTACATTACACCCCATCCCCGCACTCGACTCTTCGTCTTCCGAGCAGCAGCAGCAGCAGTAGCGGCTGTTGGCCATCTCACAGCCTGGCAACGAGTAGTACACTGCACGTAGATCGTCCCTGGCACGTACACACTCGGAGGTCTTCCGCACAATGCTTTTCTTCGTCGCCACTCTCTCTCTCACACACACATACATACACATACATACCGAGTGGGAGAGAATATTATTAGCCCGAGCTGCTGCCACCACCGCTTGCTATTGTCGAAATAAGCTCCTCGCGCCTCAGATATTCCAAATACCGGTTCTCTAGCAAGCCGGAATAGATTCGTTTTGCCACCAGCCACCGGATTGCGTATTTTCTTATTCAAGGTGAAATGTGATTTTGCGCCGAGCCGCTCGCGTGCGACAAAGGAACGGATTTTTTCTCGATTTCCTGCGCCGAAGGCTGCTGCACTTTTTCCCTCTGAGCTTTTTTGGTAGAGCAAAAGCATGGAGTTGGTTCGAAATATCGGAGTGTGTTTACCGCGAGCAAAGGATAAATAACGTTAATAAATTCTAATGCCACTCGAAAGCCAGGGTAAAATCTGCTTGACGCTCGCGGCGAAGGACTGAAGCGAAGCGAGTGTGAAAAAAGCTCGTACGCGTGTTATAATGGGACGGTGTGAGCAGAGCTACGGAGACCGTCATAAAATTTTACAAATGAGCGTGTACCGCCACGTCGTCGGGAGAGTGGAGAGAAAATAACGAAAAAAATGGATGCCACCGAAAGGGTTGCGTGTGTAAAAACGAATATAAAACGGCGCTGGGGATCTCTCGTCGCTGCTTTTTTGCTTACTTCTCTTTTTTTTTTGGTGGTAAGCGTGTTCTTGTCTACTCGCGCGATGTTTCGGGGACTAGGAATATATGCGGCGGAGGACTGAAATTTTATGCGTGGGCTGTACGGAGAAAAATATGTAATTTTTCTATTTTTATTTTTGGCTTGGGAATAAATTCTTTAAAATTTTCTCGTTTCTGTTTATACTCAGTTAACTCCGAGCATTACACGCAGAAAAATTTCAAAAAAACATCTCAAGTTTCCCGCACAGCGCTAATGGGTGTATAATGACTGCACTAAATCATATTGCATTGTAGGTATTTTACTTGGTTCTAAACTTGAGCATTTAAATGTCACATCATTATGTATAACTTTAGCGCTACATCACTTTGAAAATGAATAATTATACGACGCTAACGTGTAAATGTATATCCCCTCAAAGGTGCAACCCAAGCTTTTCATAAACTTCTCACACTCGACTTTCCAAATGGAAAAATACTAACTCTTCGGAGCAACAAACGCAAAGAAAAGTATCGGTTGAAATACGACTCTCCAGAAATATGAGGCGAAATCAGGAAAAAATTAAATTGTTAAAAGGAAGCTCAGTAAATCCAGTCGTCCCGACCTCTAATTCTTTTTCCCGGAACTGCACCGCAAGATAAGTATGGAATGCGCGGCGTGTGTATGCAAACAAATGGAGGTCATACGGAGCCGTCGCGAGCGCGCTGCGAAACAAATGTCGAGCATTTACATTTAGCAAGAGATGACCCCGCGCGCTTTGTTCCTTTCCGCGTCCTCCCGAAATTCTTTCGTATCTTTCTCTCTCTCTCTCTCGCTTGCGCGTTTTATTTATGCGAGCTTGCAAGCTTTTGAGGCGTTTTGTTTGTTTTGTCTATATCGACGGATTTGGTTAAGTATAAAAAAGCTTCTTGAAAAATTACACTCGGGGCAAGAGATCGATATTCCAAGTCTTCTGTGTGTGTGTGTGGCTTAGCGCTAAAGCAGCTCTCTCCTCCACTAGACCTATATTTCTGAAATGGTTTTACGAGTATTGGTTTTATGTATTTTTTTTATATGCAGGATTTTATGAGCTTTTGTAAACGGCCGTAACTCTGAAAATTTGAGTCATCGGCAGGAGTAATTTCGAAAAAAAAATTCACCTCGGCTGTTATTCCGAAAATATTTTTTACGGCTGCTTGTTATTTTTTGTTTGGAAAATAAAAATTCTACGACGATCCCATAAAACGTCCCTCTCACGGCCATGTAAAACAGTGGCGTTTAATTTAAGAATATGACACAGCGTCGACAATCGTTTTTTTCTCTTTGCGCTCATTATTTCCAGCCGCACGTGCATAATACACGCTCATCCGGATTTTCGGTGCGCGGCTCTTGCGAATTTCCCGCTTTCAAATGTTAATTTCGGTCACGACTTAATCGATGCCCTTAGCGCAACTGATTACGTTGGTTGTGTCTATCTCTTCTTTCAACATTTTTTACTCGACGTTCGTTAGTCCAACACGAACCACTTTCAAAAAAATCGAAATTCAGCTTCAAGAAAAAAAAAACCATATAGCCGCGGCATTCATCGCTACACAACTTTCACGGCTTTTCACAAAAACCACGTTTTGAATTTAGCCACACGCCGGCCTCGGCAATTTCGGCGGTAGCAAAACGCCGGACGGCAGCGTTACCCCGTGCAACGGGGATTTGCATCCCGGATCCTGTGTGATTTGCATTTCAATTCTCTCCGCTATAGGGGGTGGCTGCCAAATGCCGAGAATACAAACGTAAATAGGAGAGCTTGCGGAGGAGTGAGGATAGATTCTAAGACGCGAGTCTCTCCATGCGCTAAAGCCAAGAGGCGCCGTCGTTGTCGCGAAAGCTCCGGTGTAACTCGCGGAGCGTTGCTTTACACGCTAGCTCAGTCATTGAGACGACGCTGCTAATTGGGAAGTAACGGAAAATTATGGGGCTTCGCGAGAGAGAGAGAGAGAGAAAGCGCGGTTTATTGGCGGGGCTGATTAATGGCTGGAAGCTCGCTGTCTTTTGTTGGGAGATCGCTGCTGATGAATGGGGATGAGCTTTTTATCGGCGACGCGAAATAAAACGTTGTTTATCGACGACGAACGTTATCATCGAAATCGCTCGTTATTTTTTCAAGCATATTTTATTCGAAATCGATAGTAGCGTTACAGATGGATTAATTACCGGGAAACAAAGTGTAGTCGAATTACAAATGCATATCCTTCGCGAACGCATATTTTTCGAGAACAAAATAGAGTCGGGAATGAGTTTCGTGCTTCGGTGATTTCGTTATAGCGCCGGATTTCCGAATGAAACACGCGCTTTATTTCGAAAATCATTAATGAATCCGTGATCGCATTACGGCTCTCGAAAAAAGTATCTCGATAAAATCGAACAATGGCGAAATGGATTTGCAAATTAGTTGCCCACCGCCAGGAAAATTTTGAAATTCCACATGCAAGCTCAAAATAGGTACACCGCATGACGGTAATGACGTCGATACAGAGAGAGAGAGAGAGCTGATTTACATTCAAATTTCAGAGAAGAATGTCTCTATGGGGACAGAGGGAGGGTCCGGCTTTGAAAGCAGTTATTTTGAATTATTAATTACGGCGTAGTAACGTAAACTCATTAAACCATAAATTTCTCATCAAGCCAGTGGGATCGAGGCTGAATGCGAACGCGAGCGTAATCTGGCTTTTCCGACTAACTTGATTTCGCGCGGAGGCTCTATCCTATATACCCATTGAAATGCATAACAAGCTATATACGTACGAATCGCGTGTAATCGCTCATGTTTATGTGCTTGTAATTGCTTTACCGGACCTCTGTCTTTCTTTTAATCCAGCCGAATTGAATGTTGTGTATTTAACGCATACTACGCTCGTATACGTAAATTAGCTCGATATTATCGAGCGAAGCGATTTACTCACTGACGACGCGAACATTAAAAAATTAGTCAGTTTCAAGTCGAGGCAAGGACAATCGATACGCCCCAGCCGGTGAAAAAACAAAAGCTTCCAGGCAACAAAGGCGACAGGTGACGATGTACCTTTGTTCTCCCTTAAGTAGAGCTCGCGCGCGCGCAGGTGCTCCGAGAGTTTCGCCTCGGAAAATCTCCGGTGCAAAAAAAGCTCACGAGAGAGAGAGAGAGAGAGAGCAAACTGCAGCGGCGGCGCTTGCAAATGAGAGAGCTTTCGTGCAGTGGCAGTATTTCTTGTTGAGGTTTTTAATCCCGCGGGTAACGCGATACGCCCCCGCGGATCTCCCCGAGGAGGAAGCGCGCGACGGCGAAATTTCTCCCTACTTTTTTCCTACCCGGAAAATTCCCCTTTTCTTCCAAGCGCGCGCGCGCGGGAGAACTGAAATTTTCAAGCGCGCTTCCGTCGATTAAAGTGGAAATTGCGGTTCATATTTATCGGGGTTGGGGGCGTATTAAAAATTCAGGGCTGTTCTTACTTTTCATTATCGTGTGCGCGAGAGCTTGCGACGAAGTAGTCGAGTATGCGGCTGCTGCTTTTTTTCCGTGGAAAGTTGCGAAAGTCGTTCTCGGAATGTTTGCTGATACTGTATATTACTTCGAGGACCTCTCGCGAGTCGCTTTTATTGTGCGAGGGGGTATAACAAGGCTGAATACATCCACACTGCCGCTGAGATCTTTATCCGGAGCGGCGGAGTAGGTTTCAAAAACTAGCTCTTGCGAGCTCTTGAATGGGAAAAAGTTAGGCAGATCGTTCTATACGCTCTGCGAAAATGGAAAGCCGTTTTTTGAATTTTCGCGCCGTCGTGATAAAGTGCTTCCGATACGGTTTATATTTTTCGAAAAAAACCTATAGCAAAAATACCGAAGTGAAAACAAACTCTACTCGTACTTTTTTTTCTGAAAAATAAAATAAAATCTCGTCCAGCCCTCGAAAGCTCGAAATTGCGCTCAAAAACAATTCAGCCCAATTCGGCTTCTCTCCCATCCATCCCTCAGCACGTATCGCGTCACCGGAATACTCCACTTTGTCCCTTCCACTCGTCCGCTCGCGCGTCCAGCAAATAAAATGCTTGTGCGCATACACGTAAGTGCATAGCCACCGCTACCTTACAACGCAACGCGGCACGTAGTACAATGGGTTCGCGACTGCGTGAGACGCATATTGATTTCGGCATTTCGAATTTCGCCGCAGCGCACATCCACACACGTATACAGAGAGTCGGGAGGGGACGGATTCGCCCGCGGCTTGCATCGAGATCAGATCAGAGCCATTGGTCGTTACTCTCGTTACTAACGAGTGTAATCATCGGTATACTGGGATGGGAGAGGACAGATAAAGTGCATATACGGAGGGATGTGGGATAGCTTCTTTCGTTATTTGAGGGAAAAAGCTCGGGGTAGTGAAATAAGTGAGGCCCGAAATTGAAACTTGAAAAAAAAAGTTTCGCTGGGAAAAGTATGAAGGACTGAGAAATGAAAGAGCGGAGAGTGGAAGTGAAATATTTTATATGCCGAAGGTACTTGAGTATCTTTTCAGTGAGACTGATGGAGCTTGGAGGGCTCGAATTTTTTTTTTCGCGTGTATTAATTATAGAATATTTAACTCCTCTTTGAGAGGGATCAAGATTGTTTAAAGTCGTTTTTTTTTTTCCTATAATTGACGACGAAATTTGTTATGAAACTTGCTTTTCAATACTCGCGTTTGAAAACGTATACGGCTGGACAGAGAGAAACGTGAAAAAGCCGCTGGAATCATACGAATGCGAAATGATATTGAACCGAGGAAGATATGAAAGACTTAATGAAGGCAAATACGGCGAGGCGAACGAGAAACACAAATGGCGAATCCGATGAATAGATTAAAAGGAATGGAGAGATTTGAAAAAGAGAGATGTTTGATGAAAAATGCATACGTATATGACTTTCTCTTCCTCCTCGTCGTATATATTGATCAGCTGTCATTTCGTCGTAAAATATTTTATGCTAAAAGCATTTTAATAAAATACGGCGGTCGTCATTATTTTCCAAACGCATTTAATCGAAAAAAGCATTTGTTCAGCTCGCGCGTGTATAAAATATCGTTAAAGTGACTCTTAACGTAATTAAATTCCCGAATGATTAAAACTTCTCTTTATGTCGGCTCTTCTCCCCACCCATCTATCTCCTACTTAACAAGCAAAAAAGTCAATCTACACTCGATCTACTCGATAATTCATCATCATCCTGCAAACCAGGATGTAAATCGCGTTATACCGCAGAGGCATGCGCTTTAACTCGACAAAGTGAAACAACCGCGCGATCGAAAAACAGCGGTAGATTTTCTCCCCCCCCCCCCCGTCGAACAATTAAAAAAAAAATACATCGCCCGCAACGTGTTTTCGGCCAATTAAACATTTCCATTTTCAATTTCTCGCCAGCGGTCTGGCTGCGGTCAGCGATCGTTGATTCGTTTATCCGTTCCGCGCTCGATGGTTTTCTTTGTTCTTCTAATTTTCCCTTCTATCCCTACGCCTCGCTCTCTCTCTCTCTCTCTCTCTCTCTCTCTCTCTCTCTCTCTCTCGTCACGCTCGTTATCAGTGCGATGGTGCTCTTTTTTTCACTTTTCCTTTCTTTCTCCTCGTGCGTCGGTACCTACGTTCATTGAAAACAAATTGAAATGTTGCGTGAGGGGGATTAATGAATCTCGTATAATGGAATATTACATGCTGGCGCGCGTGGACTGTGGAATTGTGAGAGAGTCGGTACTCAAAGGACTTGAAGATTGTGTTTCATTGTGAGGAAGTATTTTCCTTGTTTTTTAAAATTTAAATTAAAAATTTGAATGGAGTTTTATTCGAATTGCCGAGAATTATACAAAAAATTTAATATAAATGCTTTGTGTGCATTTGTTGCTTTCGCTAGATTAAATTTGAGCGCTCTACGAGTTTTAATTTTTTTTTTTTTTTTGTTCTTGCTCGTTTTCCGTTCCAACGCTTTTTTCGTTTAGAACTTTTCAATATTCTCACCGTCGAAAGTAAAGCAATTAAACTGATATTTGACCATTTGAACCTGCAAACAATGTCGTCCAGTTAAGTGAGAGTCATTCGTTGATTGCAGCTTGTATGGTTATTATTTGCACCGACTCTATTTTCGCTCGAGCGATTCTTCTTCAAATATTTCCGGCTTTATTTTAACGGAAAAATACGTTTAAATAGTTCAAATTGAAAACAATAAGGATCGATTCCGAGAAAGAAAAATTATCCAAATGAAGAGCAGATCAACGATCAATACACAACCGATCACACGCTATAGGAGCGACAATCCGGCTCTCCTCTCTCGCGGGGATCAGCTCATTCCCCGACACGATGGTATCCGCGGATGAAAGCAAAGAGAGAGAGAGAGAGAGAGAGAGAGAGAGAGAGAACCTCTCGAGAAATATTGTTATGCAGAGGCTGCGCACGTATCGAGACTCAACGAGTCTCTCGACGCCGGCACGGCACAACAGCGTCGCGGATAAATATGGAAATCTTGTTGTTTCGTACTAAAACCCTTTGCGAGAAAGAGAGAGAGAGAGAGCGAAGCCGAGGCGTCGACCCCACGGTTCCCCTGTTTATCCCCCCGCGGTTGCTTCTGCTGCTGCTGTTGGAGACGCGACGCACTGCAAATATCGGCTAATGTTATACGGAGTATCTTTAGCTTCCACAGTGCGCTTACGCTCCGGTTTTGTTGCTGGTGTTGGGGGGTGTGACGTGTGGTTACTGGATCGATTTTTATTTCGTGCTGATGTTGCAAGGTTGTTTCTGAAGAAGAATTCAAAGGTTTATTGTTTTTAGGTTTTTTTTTATTTAATCGGCATTTGGATTGCATATCATCGAATACATTGTCAATGAACAGATAGATGAGTAGGATACATTAAAGAAAGTAGGGGATTTAGGTCAAAGCATTGGTTGGGTATTAGAGATGATTAATTTTCATTAGTCGCGTGGCTTATGCGGAAGTAAGTCAAAGTCTCATTCACACAACCGATTACAGGAGACATAGTTTTCAATAGGACCTCGCAGGACCTAGTCTGTTTCATGGTATTACAGGAGACATAGTTCACGATAGGGTATCATCCGTGCAACCTTAGAAGTGCAACCACGTTCTAATAGCTCTGTCGGATCTTGATTAGAATGATGCATTAGTAAGATCCTTTGACTATTACTACCATAAACATTTAAATCCTTGCAAAACTAGAAATTCATAGCCAGTCTCGCAATAAAAAAAGCAATGCACACTCAGTTCAGAAGCAGCATTAAATTAGGTTTCTCAGATGTTCTAAAGGGCAGAAAAATCTGATAAGATAAGTCTGCGAGTTCTAGCCAGTCAGTCAGCTCTAGCTCGATCCTTTAGTCTCGCAATCTCTCACCTCTCCCTGTCTTTTTCCCTCGCCACCACTCGAATGGCGACCCGCATGAAAGGAAGAAGAATCGCAAGGCTTGATTGTTTTAGCATCTCTCTCTCTCTCTCTCGTAAAAGCGAAAGTGCTCGAGCTCTCGAAAAGCAGAAGGAAATCTCGTTATTCTTTTATCCGGCACTTTTCCTCCTCGAACTCGCTATATCTCTCGAGACAAAACCAGCAAAAAGCGCAGGAAAAGAAAGAGGCGCGTCATCTATATATACATGTATATGAAAGAAAAAGGGGCCGCGGGAAAACGGACCGAGTGAAGAGGCACTGGGGCGCTCTGTACACGTGACACGCACATTAATTATTTTTTCCTCGCGCTATTCTATTTTTTTTCCTTATTCCACTGCTACCACTGCTGCTGCTACTGCTGCTGCTGTTACTGCCCTTTCCACAGCCGCGTCTGGAGGGACGGTATATAGTTTGACGCGCAGCGCAGGCGCATGGAAAGGGAAAAAAGACTAGGAGTGGAGAGAGAGAGAGAGTAGTATTTTTTAGCGAGTCGCGCTGCTACATGCACTGTCTAGACGCAGATTTTTACGAGCTCGAGGCATCTTCCAATTACGAATAAGTTAGCCGGATGAGATACGGGAAAAAATCCTCATGATTATTTCAGTTTGGTATCTTTGCAATTTTACGTTTCCACGATCATTAACGTTTTTTTCTTTCTTTCTGTTTTAGGTACGTACACAGTTGAAGTTCTTATACGTCACGTGAGTAACCACACATTTTTTTTGCTAAAGTATTTCGAAAAACTTGAAATTTCTACCAAGAAATCCGAGAAAAATCTTCACCTTCCCACAGCCAAGCCCACACACGCGCTGATGTATGATTTAACGCCGGTTTTGCGCGACTAGTCAACGCGAAGCCCAGCAGACTCCGAGACCTATACACTCCCGCACTGTGTATAAGGGTTTGCACGGTGAAGCGTTACAGTGAGCTCATTAATTTTGCAGCAGAGGGTAGGCGTGGAAGGGGCAGGGAGGGATAGCGAATGCCAAAGGGTGACTTAACAAGGCGCCAACGTTGAGGCTGCTTTAACGGGCGCGACATTGAGGATCGCGAGGGAGAACCACTATACTATGCGTCTCTCTCCCTCTCCTCGTTTTCGCATTGACATATTTTCTTCTCCCGCGGCGCGTCGCTTTTTTTTTCACGCTACGAGCATCGGTATTTTGTTACATACGCCGTCAGGGCTATCAAGTGCGACGCCGCGCACGCGGCTGGCTTCTTTTCTTTTACGAGGAAAAGCTGCGGCAGGGGTGAGAGCGGTATAAATAAGTGTTGTCAGGGTGTGGGTTGACTTTTTTTCTTTTAGGGGAGATTCACTTATGTGAGAAAGTGTTTATTGAAAATTTGGCAAAGCGTCGTTCTGCTCTGCCTCCCTACATACGTAATATTTGTTTCAATTTTCAGTCAAAAAGCCTTAGGATTAAAACGCTACCATCTTATCTTTCGACGATAGTAACGTCAACCCAAAAGTACCTCATCATTTCAACCCTCTCAAAGCTAAGAAAAAACTCTAAAACCATTCTATCCCTCAAGCATCCAAATCCACGTTATTTCAATTCACGCGTCATAAACAATCAGCGGAATATCAGCGTTGCGGTACTCCAGAGAGAAAATCCCTTAAAGCTCCAGAGCCTGAGGCAAAGAGAAGCCGGACAGAAATGAAAGATATCGCGTCTCCGCTTTCTTGAGAAGAAAAAAAGAGAATCACGCGTCGTTGTCGTCGTAGTTCCTTCGACTTCCGGAGTTACGAGCACAGAGATTACCGATGTAATCGTAGCTGCGCGCAGGTACAGCAGCAGCGGACACTTCTATCTTTCTCTCGCGATGCAATATAGCCAGAGGGGCAAATAAAAGTCGAGCTTTTACGAGGGTAATCGTCCTCGCGTGCGGTACAAGTGCTTTATAGATTTACGACGCCGCGGCGAGGACTGAATTTTACTAAGCGCGTTATTCGAAATATTTTAATCGCTCCGTTCGTTAAATTAATTCACCTTTTGAGCGATTATCCTTCGAAATACGAAATTATATATACAAGAGAGACGCTGCATATCCTGCATTTCTTAATTACGTCACGCGATTCGTCGCCACCGCGCGTATATAAGTCGGACCTTTTGAGGGTCTTAGCGCTGATTATCGTGCGCCTTTTCGAGAGATAGGGTAATACGGCTTTTTCGTTAAAACGATACATTCTCTTTAAGGAAAATCGATCCGATGTACCGCTGCTGCCACCGCCACCGCCGCGCTATTACGTCCTGGAAGATTAGGGCGAAGGATCGCAGAAAACCGCAGCTTGGAATTTGTTGGAGAGAGGAATTTAACATTTTCTTTTTTGCACCCGTAGCCGCCCGTGGATTATCGAGTAAATTATTGTTGTCGCTTTTTTTTTTTTGCTAGCGAGTTAAGTGGGAAGTGAGTTATGCGCCGTTTCCCAAGTAGGATAGAGTCTGAGGAAGTGCTTTTAACCTTCGGATTAGCTGTAAATAAAAGTAAATTATAGTTAACGCTGGCTAAGTAAAAACAAAAATCACACGCGAATCGTCCCTCAAAATTTCTCCGCAAAATTAAAACGTCAAAAGCAGGCACGCAATTACACTCCCCGAAAAAAAAAATAATAATCCGCTCGAAATTTCAATTTAATATCACACCGTCTGCCGCGCACTGCTATACGACCCTTTCGCAATTTTCCATTCCTCTACGCGCCGTACATACCGCTTATCGATCGTCCGAAAATTCACAAAATTAACCCGAGGATAGGAAGTTTTACTACGGGCAAGCGGGTACACACTCCTGTTAATTTCGCTTGGTGACACTTGAGCCGTCAAAGATAAACTTGGCCTTTCACAGGATCCGTAATGTTGTCGCGAAAACTGAAGCCCCAGCGTGCCTAAATCTCATCGCACGAGCGGCGTAATCCTCTTTAAAACGGCTTGGAATTAACTTCGACGCCTTGTTAATTTGCCTTGAGAGTTTGTAAATATACACGGGAATTTTTTTATTTTCCGATAGAATCGATATAGTATACAGCTTTCGAAAACACGAACCCGCTGTTTTTTCCTGGCATACGAAAATTAATATTTACAAAATGGATGGGGAAAAAAAAAAAATCTCCGGAATAATAACCGGTGAAACGTCAGCGGGTAAAATTCGGCCAGGCAACCGTGCCGACGACATGTTATTGATTCAGCAGAAATTCGTCACCTCGCTGGGCTCTGTGTTTATCCATGCAAAATTAAACTAATCGCGAATTCCGTCATGCAAAGCGAAGCGGTTATTAAATCCAAACGCTTTGCGGCCATTAGTTGCCGAGCTGCACGAGCTGTACCCGCGACTGAAAAGCATTTCATCAGCGAACGAAAAGAGACAGATGTGCTGAGTGAGAAAAAGCTGGGATCTTGCTGCGGTGTGAGCATTTTATCACACGGGGTGTAGCGCAGGACCGGAATTTAATGTGTTAAACTATTTTGAGGAGAAATTTCAGTTTTTAATTTTTTTAAATTTCATTTTTGAAATAATAATAATATGTGCCATATGTGAAATTCAAAAAAGAGAAAGCTCGCAACAAAAGCGAGTCGTTCGGGGGTTTTTCATTTTTTCGAAAACTTAACTGGAGCGTGACGTTTCACCCAAACGCACAAACGCGATAATCCCCTCAACTTGGAGGAAAAAAAGCTTCGCGCTGAAACAACTCGACAATATGGTATATCACCTACCTATATACCACGATGTGAAATCATGTCCGCATTTCAGACTCTGACGCGTCGCGTTTACACGAATGAAATTTAATTAATCCGAGGAAAATCACGCTTATGTGCTCCTCTCCTTCTGAGCGTGTTATACGCTCGCGTATATCCGGCTTGACGATCTATCAATTAATTAACGCAAAATTACACTGTCTCTGGCTCGACTCGTTTGCTAAATTAATACGGACGTTTCGCTCGGCGGTCAACGCTGCACCTGACGCAGACGACACGTTTCGATATTTGCGGGGACGGTTTACGAAAATTGCTCGATCGAATGCCGTCTATATACTGCTGATTGCAGCAAAGCTAGAGGGTGAGCTGGTTGGTCAATCAGTTCCGACTGGATTAGGCTGGACGTGGCTGGAAGAAGCTTAGCTTTGTCGTTTGTTTATAATATTCCTTGATCGATATCTTGTTATCGTTGCCTTTGTTCAATGTTGATGGAGATTAATTCTAGAACACAATGCACGGAAGCTGCTGCGCGTGATTAAGTCGGGAATCATGAATAACATTAATCACCGTCAGCAGTGCTGTCTATGATTCAATGTCGCGTCGTTTAAGATAATAAGCACAGAGCATGGTTATCTATGCGCAAAGCGGAACCTCGTTATTATAGCTTGAATGAAGCTCTACCTGTAATTACACGCGAATATACATTAATCGGAGTATACGGGAATTAATTTTGTTGATAATAAACTGTACACTGATTCGTTGAATCAAATGCAATCATTGATAAATATAACTGAAAATTAATCGAAAATTCGTGTTATATTTATTGAAACGCTGAAAATATTTGTATTCGCTGACTAGCCATATAAATTCGTGAATTACCGCTTAATTGGGTCGTCAACAAACTCGTTAAATCCTTCACTAATTCACAAAGACGAGCGCTTGCATAATTATAATAATCGAACGCAAACAAATCGATTAACGAGTTAATTACTCTACAAAACGAGCGTCTCTCTCACTCTCAATTTATCCGCTTGTCCGTTTCTCTCGAATTCAAAGAGCTCGCGTCCGCGATTTACCGGATATCTTAACGAGTGCTGTAATTAATACGGGTTGCGGATTAAAGGGAGGGACTCTCGAGTGGTAGATAGCATCGAGCTTTGACACACACGTGTATATATCGAAAGATAATGCTGCATTGAAATCCAAACCGATCACGAGTGGATTCGCTGGTATACACTTGGTGAAGCTGATCCCATTTATGCATAGCTTTGTCTTTGATATGGATTCGGTTGTATAGTTTTTCAATCGGTTTCAAGCTTTTGATATCGGTTTATCATATCGAATAACATATCGAATTTCACCTTAGTTTGAAATTCATTGGTTCTGACTCGATCGGAGGCCAGCCGACCGCATCCACCGGACCGAGTTCTATATACACCTATACAGCCGCATACGCGTTGTATGTGTGCATAAGCAAGTTTCCGCGTGCGGTAGAGAGCAAAAAACTTTCTCCGCACAGGCCTGAACTTCTATCATGTTTATTGCTATCGCTTGCACTGACGCGCTCTGAGCTGCTGCTTCGCTTCGTTCGACAATAAACTGTAACTGGGTCAATGGTCGAGTTAAAAGTTACTCGTTTTGATGCTAACTGGAGAAGGGATTGAGCGAGTCGGGGTTAGACTAGATTTATTTTGTGATTTTCTAAGATACCGGGACTCAAGTGGGATATAGGCGAGTATTGAAGAGATATTTTTGTGATAATTGAAGCTAATATAATAAAAATTTCTCGAAAGATATAGCCAGAGGTTGTTACTCGGTAAAGCTCCGTAATTATGCGTTTATTCAAAAATTTAATCTCAACAAAACTCCGCAACTATTTGCATTCCGAGGTCAGATGTAATTTGAATTTAAAATCCAGGCTCATGATATTTTATAGCTGCAGAATCCGAGATTCGTAAGAACGACAAAATGTGAATTTTCGCTTCCCTCTCGAAACAGTCGACACGATTATTGGAAAGAATATAAATAAACAATTATAGTACACCACGAAAGTTTTTTAAATTTAAGAAAAAAGAATGCACGGTATACTCTTGCTGAAACAATTTACCAATGAAGCAAATAACTCGAGCGTGTACGTGCGCAAGTAACTCGATACCGGAATGGCATCTACTCAGAGGAATCTACTTCGGTAAGTTACACGGCTGGCACCGATTAAATAACGGCCGAGTAAACGAGAACAGCTTCGAAGGTTTGAGTGACTCGAGAGAGTAGAAAGTTGGTGTATCGAGAAAAAAATAAAAGTAGCTCCGAGAGAAGATAGGAACAAGATATAGAGAGAACGAATTTTGTAACATCCTTTTCAAACTAAAAGCGAACAAAACCTATACCCAGAAACTTGTGTTTTTTCGTAACGAATCGAATTTGTTATGAAAAACGATCGAATCTCGACACATGACGGAACCTTAGTCTGATAATCTGCTTCTTCCCGGCGCCCACGCATTTCTTTCTGCCTGTCGCTTCCTTCCTCTCGCCGGTCAAAACTTTTCATCAGCCGTCTTTGATAAATATTAACCGAGCTGCTGCGAACTGTATAAAACTTCCTAAGTCGTGGAGAACAGAAAAGTATATATAAACGCATAGACAGAGCTTTTTGCTCGTCTGACCGCAAGCTCGGCACTTCTACTCGTGGAATTTATTCTTACATTACGGATGTAAGTTTCTATGGAAAAACTCAGAGATGGACTGTCCGAGCTCATTTCCTCTTGGCGTAATCGAATACACTAACAAAAAATGAAGGAGGAAAACTCGGAGGAAAAAACCTTATCGGCCGTTTCCCTTCCACATCTTATTAAAACCATCTCTCGCGCGACGCCCCTCGTATTAAGCGATCGACGGATATTTCCTCGCTCCCGTACCCGAACATCAGTATACCTTCGTCGAACTCGAGGAAATTCCATTTCCTCTGTTCGGGGGACGCGGGAAGCAAAAATTGATTCGCTTAACCCTCTCCCAGAGCACACGTTCCACGATTCGGAATCTGACAAGGCGACTCGAAATCCGTGCGAAAGGGGACCTCGCTGAGATTACAAGCCATTGTTTCAAGCCTTTGTCTCGCACTTTTCTGGACGATGCGCGACTGGCCCTCTTCTTTGTTCTCCAGCCTGCTGTTTCTTTGTTTTTCGGAGCTTTTTGTTTTTTCATGCCTTTCGCGTCGCTGATGTGATGCTTTGCTTTATACAGCCGAAAAGAAACTCCTCGCAGTGTTATAAATAATTTCCTCGATTCAAATCAGCCCCTACGCAATAACCAGTTCGTCGCATCGCATTAGCGAGATTCCGATCACTGCCTCCGCTTCTGTTTTTATCCGCTCGTCTCTTGCTTGGATGAGGGAGAGACCTTCGTCATAATCTTTCAGCTGTGTCGAGGAACTTGTCGTCGCGTACGTCGGCTTTGTTCGGTAATCCATGGATTCTAAATGAATTTCACGGCGTCTTTATTCGCTGCTGAGAGATAGGGTGTAGCTTTTACGTTACTTTTTTTCCTCGTAGCTGATTAGGTCGATGGAAAGGGGATCCCTCCTCTTCGCGTCTGCTTGAAATTTCAATGGTGCGAATGATCCCACGATTAGCTTTTCAGTCTGCAAGTACGATATAACCATGTTTGGTATTCCAATTAAGAGGGTATAAACAGACACGCAGGAGAGAGAAAGAGGAAAACTTCACCCTTGCGAACAAAGAAAACTTGTACGGAGACAAGAGCATTCAGGTGCACAGTGTACTCTTGGACTGGCCGTCGCCAATTTAGCTTCCGCGAAAAAAGAAAGCCAAGAAGAAGAGAAGCTGTCTCAACAGCAGCGGTAAAGATCGAACTTCGCGCTGCTGCCTCTCCAACAATAAGACAGAACGACGAGTAAGAGTAGAAGAAGAAAAAGAAAAGTTACTCGTCGTTTCGTGAAAGATCGCGACTTTGAAGTCGACTTTTGCGACGCGCCATCGGCGTAGTGAAATGACGACGACGAGGAGAAGGAGGACGAAGCAAAGCGAGAGCGAATTTTCTCTTCCGGGAGGAAAGTTTAAGTAAATGTAAACTGTTTCAAGCTCGACTTGATACAATCTGCTCCGCTGGCCTTGTTCTTTCTCTCTTCTCCAAGCGAGCGCGCGCAGTCGTCATCCGCCTCTTCAGACTCGCGCGTAACATTTATACACGCTTTAATGGACTTTGTCATGATAAAACGACGTTGGCTTGGCTCGATTGTTCTTTCTCAAGCTCCTCTGTTTTTTCCCTCTTGCTTTTGGCATCTTTCTTAATGGGGCGAAGGTAATGGTATCCCGCTGTTTAGAGAGACGCTAATGACCTCGCGCGCAATTAAAAATTCAATCGAAAAAGCTCCTAGAGCTTAAAGTATACAAAAAGCTATATTCCAGTGCTTTGCATTAGCCTCCACGCGTACGTCGAAATCCTAGTTGATGAACCGCAAGCCACTCGCGTTATATAAAATTTCCATACTCGAATCTATCCGCAAACAAAGCCATGCGGTTACGGCAATCCACGCGATGGCCCGATTAAAGCGGCGGCAGTGGCGGCGACTCAAAAGTCTGATGCCATTCGCTCGGGGGACCATTTCATTTTATCGTCCGGGACACCATATGCATAGCAATAATCGTGCGCTTCTTTCTGCCACGCGCAATTGCTCTCTCTTTCCGCGTGCGGAGATGTAGTCGGTGGAGAGAGCAGTAGAGGAAAGCTCTCTATACGCTCTGGAGTGTGTGTATAAAGTCGATCCTACCCGCGAGACTACATTCGAGAGAGAGAGAGACTTGATACGCGCGATCGTGCATGTATAAAAGCTTGGCGAAAGAGAAAGAAGGGGTTGGTCGAGAGGCTCTTGATTGCATTGCGAGATTATCCGGTTCTTGGCTATGAATTTAGGAGTAGCTTGGTAGATGAGGGAGTTCCATTATGCATTATAAAACTAGGGGCAATTTCCAAGTGGAGAACGCAATACGCGGTGGCGAAGTCATCGATGATAAGTGAAGTTACATGATAATCAAACAACACAAAAGATATGACAGAAAACCTCAGCCTAAAATTAAAAACTTATCAAGCATAAGCCGGTAAAAGCTGTGTGCCTCACATTTGCGCTAATCGAACTCGAAACTTTAACCGCTGCAATCGCGTACAGCAGGGTAATTCTTCTCGTCTCACAAAAGACCATAGGAGGCAACGCGCTTTATGCTCCAGCCGAGCTTGACACGTCGCTTAATCATTCGGAAGCCGGAGTAGGAGGAGGAGGAGGAGCCCTGCCTCGTAATTGCATTCCAGAACCGGGGGAAAATGAGCCTCCTTGGTGTACACGCGCCGGGTATTCCGTTATCGATTCTCCGCCGCCTCTCGAGTGTCAATAATCAAAGCCTCTCTTGGCCAGGTGTGTTTGTGTCCTTGTGTGTGTATGTGTATGTTTGCATATACACAGGCACACAGAGAGGAAGAAGCACCGCGCGAGAGACGGCAATTAAGATGGCACCACTATACGGCCGAGCGACTGTTAGTTATATCAAGCAGGATGCCACTTGCCAGGCACTGGGTCACATGGATGCAGACTATGGAGTAGAGTGTGTAAGGGAGTGTGTTTTGCACCAGCCGGAAAGCAATGCGTCGTGGACTGGTATCTCGAGTGCTGATCGCATGCCGTTGGTGGGGGCTAGCTATACTACTGAAGTGTCGGTGTGTCACGCGAGGGCAATTCGTCGAAAGGCCCGATGGAAAATGGGTTGCGCGATATATCGAGCTCTACTTGTTTGTATCAATTATTTGCTAATCAATATGTGGTGCAGTGAAAAAGAATTTCGTTCCTCAAACCGATGTACTATCTATTTGTCGCGCAAGAGATACATCAAATACCGCCTGTTATACTCGCGTTTTACGGCCAATCGAGAGGACGTGCGTCAGACGCCGTCAAAGACAGATGTCTCCTCGTCGCTGTCCTGTAAGATCGTATTGGTTGCTTCCCCGCTGTTACCTACATGTAGTATGGGTAAGACAAAATTGGTACGCGGCGCGTTGTAGTGGTCATAACCCTGCTTATGCGCTCCAACACCTATATATGCTTATATACGCGATGAATCAGCCTCTGGAAGTAGTCGTACTCGCGTTTAGTCAGACTCGAGGTACAGCATTCCCTACTTCCAACGGAACAATAATGCAAAAATCGTGTTCGTTAAATCGCTCTCCTGATTTTCCTTTCCTTTTCCAAAAAAACAAGCAACGAACGTCGCAGCGACAAAAACCTCACGTTGGTGTACGTGTACAACTATATATATATATATACGCTTAATTCGATTGGGCGCTACGTACTCTATCGCGATCTTTGCGCAAGGGGAGAAATAGGTCGGCACTACTGCAGCGCACAAACACACTTGCGAAACAATGGCATATACGTACGCTCCGGCGTGTCATGCACGTATCCGGGATAAATATTCTCGGAGATCGACAGAATAGCCCCTCTCTCTCTCCCCTTCCGTCCGTAGTAGTGTTCGACGACGACAACGAGCCAAGCGGAATGGGGTTAATGCGATTTAGGAAATGGGACGAGCACACGCGGGATTCGCCGGTTCCGAGAGAGAGACAGAGAGAGGAAACTACTCGCGTCGCGCGAAATGAAGTGCACCTCGCTGCTGCCGAGGAGTAGTTCTTGCAAAGCTACGTCAACTCTTTACTTGAAAAAAAAAGTGCATATACGCGTAAAAAGGAGCTTGGATCCCGTCGATTAATTCAGAGCGCAAACCGTGCGCGTTCGTATATAAACATCGCCTCTCTTATACTGTCGAGGCAAAGCTTGAAAATAAGAGAAAATTGTTTAAACCAACAAGTTCATCTGACAGGAGTAGCAGTGGATTTACACGGGTGCACTCTTGGAATGAAAAGGCTAAGCCAAGAAAACGAAGCTGTCCCCGCAACGTGACCTCGCATACATGCTGCTTTCACTAAAGAAAGTGGCCCCGGCCAGTGAAAACATTATCGGTACAAAGCTCGCGCCGGATGTCTTTCGGCGAGTCGAGAGGACGTGCTCAGCCTTACGCGCTCGTGACAAACATACCAGGTTTGCGTTTACTTTTCGTGTTCAGCTACTGCTACTGCTGCTCCAACTTGATTGAAAAAGCCTGCAGATATATAGCACCGTCGAGATAAATTCGAAAATTCAATCCACTCATTCGTCGCTAACAAAAAAGCTCCATCCCAGCCACCACATTTGGCAAACACTCGCGGTGATCATAATTGAAAGCTCGAAAGAGATAATTCGATCTTGTCGCCAAGACTCGGGGAAGAAGAAAAAAAAAAAATGAGAAAGAAGTCGACCGGTACGGTACACTCTCTCGTACAAATCGAATTAAAAGTTAAGGGAGTGACCAGCCGAAGAAGACCTTGGACTTTGGCCGGCCGCAGACGGCGAGAGCCGTGACTTATTGGCTGGGCGCAGCAGTCGGCCGCTGTAAAAACACAACCCTCGGGCAGCAGCAGCAGCAGCAGCGGCGAGTTGTTTCAACGTGTTTTGTCAGGGTTCGGCTCGTTTACGAACTTTCTGCCTCTCTATCGAGTTCCTACAGAAGTCGAGGAACCCAGAGCATTTTTTCTCACGCGCGAAGGAAAAGCCAAATAAATAATCGCGAAGGAGATTGAATTTCAACGTTCGCCAGGAAGTTCCATTTCATTATAATCGATTAGAATCCCGGTGCCTCTTCTCGAGATAGAGATACATCAGACAAGCTGCACGAGCTCAAAGGAGGCAATAAAACCAGCTGACGCATACCACTCTTTAAAGGAGAGAGAGAGAGAGAGAGAGCCGCCTTTTGGCGTTCACCTTTGACGCAATTACTCACTCTTCCATTCTCTCTGAGCAGCGCATAGCAGTGGTAGTAGTCGTCTCTTTTGCTGTGTGCGTGTTTCGTTATTCGACGCGCAGCTACGCCATAAGCACGTATAGATGCGGTGGTATAGCAACGATCGCGTACGTGACGACGAGGATAAACGGCGCCTCTACCGTCGCCGGAAGAAAGGGACCGAGTGTCTTTCCGGACGACGACTCTCGAGATTCAAAAGACGTACGTACGCGTATGGGAAAATTATCCGCCCCAGTGTGTCGTTATAGCTCGGGGAGGAAAGGGCTGGTGTGTGATTCTGAGATTTCGCGATAACTGTAATTCTGAAGGGTGTCGTTGATAACTCCGCTGATCGGAATATAGAGCTTCCGAAGCTTTATTTTCGAAACGGACCATATAAACATTCGGGGTGAAAACAAAGGAACCGGAGAAATAACAAACCCCTGCGAGAGAACAGTATGTATGGACTCGACTCTTGGAAAAAAAGGGATATAGAAAGCAAAAGCAGTAGCAGCAGCGAATAAGAAAGAAAAGCTGGCGACAAGCCTCGCGCGGGGATTCAGTTTCGCGACGTGCCTTGCGACCAGGATAACCCTTGTATTACAAGCGTAGTAGACGCACACACTCGAATGCAAATTAGAAAACCTTCGCCAAAACGATCCAGAGGCCAAAAACAACGCAGCAGGGGATCCTTCTCGTGTGTGCGTCTAGGATTACTCGAGCAAAAAGAGCCCGTCGAGTGCGTAAATCTTCGATACGGCTCTATTTCGCCGAGAGGTAAAATTAAATTTGCCTACTCGAAATTTTACGGGGAAAGAGAGTAGAGATGAAGAAAAAAGGAAGCAAGAAATTAACGTTCAGGACGGACTTTAGCTTTATTTGGATTTATCGGTGTATAAAACGATACACACGACTCCATACACTCGAAATACTTATTCGACAAGATTACCTGTTGCCCGGATCTCTTGGCCTCTGTTTATTCTACACTCTGTTTGGACTCGTCCGGGTATTTACTTGTTAGTTCTAGGCGCATAGCGGTGGTAGAAGAGCTGCAAAGCAGTAGTAGCGGCCACCAGCGCAAACACAACCCGGCCGCGCGCGCCGAGTAAAGTCAATTTAAGACAGGCGTCGCTGCTGTCACAACTCTCCGTGATTCTTCGCGCCGAAGGTTTTATCGCGAATGTATACCACTGCACTTTCGAACGTCCTGGCATTATGTGTTTGCACACGAGGTGTAGCTTGTTTGCCGTTAGAGAATCGAGTTATTAGGCTGATTCAGATAGATGTTACGTTATTTTCGGAGAGATGCTCTGAGATTTTTTGTGATCCCACCGGGTTGGCTGAACGGAATTTAAATTTAAATAGCTTCCAGTTTGGAACGAGATTGCTGGCATTCAAATTCGCCGGAGGCAATCTAGTCTAGCGGTGTAACCTGAATTTTACACGTAGCTTCAAAAACTGTAGCCTATTCCGAGAGCTTAATTAACTCGAGCTAGAAAGTATAATATTTTGTTCCGACAAGATCATCAAACAGAAATAAGAAACTCGGAATAATTCCAGTGTCTCTCATACACGCATAGAGCAGTCCGTCCGACCCCCCGCATAAACCACGGAGAGCGAGAGCAGGCTCCAATTCCGGAGGAGGCGCAGTCAGTCGGTGTTCGGTTTGGCTCGACGATTCGCATCGCGTGTCCGAAAGAAATACCGGCCGGCAGCAGCAGCAACCCTGGGATATGGGATGGATGTAATGTTATGGTACGTTGACCATCACGGCTCATGTGACGCCGCAGCTGTGTGTCTCTATAGTTATATATACACGTGTATAGCCCTCGCTCTTGATCCTCCATCACCGTAGCTCCGTGAAAAGAGAGAGAGTGGGAGAGTGATGTAATACCGTCGGGATATGTCGAGTGGCAAAAATGAGATATTGCTGCTGGAAATTGGGAATTTCGAAATTTCGAATTGTTGCTGCTGCTGCGATTGGTTCATCAAAGCCAGTATCGTTGATCCTTTGATGGCGATGAGTTTCGCTTCCGGTTTGATGGTGATGAATTGTACTCGTGCAAATTGTCAAGTGGATTTTGTTACCGAATTATTGTTATGGAAAATTTCTACCCGTTGCATAATTGATGCTCGCGCGATTCAAAATTCATGCTAAAAGTCCTTAAAAAAGCTCCGCTGACGGTAATGCAAAGTGAAGTAGACTACTGAATTTTTTGAAACCATTCATAGACTTGCAAAGGGGGGAAGTCTCTCGGTGTTCCATGGGAGAGGAAATACATTTTTAGTCCGGGATCCAGGCAGTGGAAATTCATGGCATCAGAAGCACCGGGGCTTATGAAGAGATTTAAGTTTCCGTCGGTGCATGCGCCGAGCGAGGAAGTGGTTGCGATAGATGTATACACGAGAGAAAAGATGCGAGAGAAGAGATTAAGAGGGTGAGAACTGTTGGAAGTAGTCGAAGAGGATCAGGAAAGAACAGAGGTGGGCTGATCAACGGATTGAAGCTTTAATTGAGAACCCAACTTCGGTACAAATTATTCTCCGAAATTTCAAAAATTCTAACAGAAATTATAATTAGCTTACAAACTAAAAAGCTCGTATCAACGGAATTACCGCAAGACGCTCACGGGAGAATGCTTTCGCAAAAAAGGCAGCTCACAGCAGAATGCGAGCTTAATCCTGTATTGTAAACCCGGGGGCCCGACGACAAGAGCAAGTTTTCCGCGTTGCGCTTTGTGCATTGCTCAGACTTTCATCCTACGCCCCTTGTCTTAGTCTTTTCTTTTTTTTTCCTCCCTCGTCACTCGGTCTTTCGCTTCACCGTTCATAAATGGACTAGATTGTACTAAAGGCTAATCCGTTGCTGCGCGCGGGAATAACCCGAAACAAGAAACAAAACCTCGTCGGCCACTGGTTCTGTATAGAGCCACTGATTAAACCGTCCGCTAGACAATAATTTCTTTAGTACCATTTTGTGCTGAGTCTCTCATTTTTTTTTGTCTTGAGATTGCAATTGTCGTCGCGTCTTAATTTTTTACTCGCCTCGTTGGTTTTTTTTTCCTTCCTATGGAAATGGACTTTTTGTGCTTTGAGATTTCTATTGTGGGTTGTACAGGTGAAGCATGCAAATATGAGAATAAGCTTAAGGGATGAAAATGTCTACGAATCCTTTGAGCGTTGTTTTATTCAAATGAGTAAATAATGCTGTCAAGACTTAGAACGCAGTGTTTTTAAACGTTTCTGAATAATTAAAATTCCATAATCTGCAGCACAGTAGAGCTCGTGTTCAAATTATTTGCCTTCCTTATTTCCCCTACTTTACATAACGTCACGCAGTCGCATGTCCGATTGGACGAAGTGTCACGCGAGCAATTATATTATCGCACTTTTTCTCGTGTACATTATCGCCGCGCTCGATATCCCATTATGAATTTTCTTGGAAAATGGAGTAAAATTCCTCTCGTCTAATTATCGTGCAATTGTGTACTGTTGTTATTATTGCTGTAGTTGCAGTAAAGTTTTAACTTGGTACAACTAACTAGTAAGCTGTTTGCAAAAATTATCAACAACTTTTTAACACGGCGAAATTCATCCTCCCGAATAATTAGATTTAGATTTCTGTCGCGTCTATAATATTTCAAACCCAACCGCGCCACTGAAAATGAGCCAGTGACTTCCTCTCGCGTATCTCGCACACAGCATCATAAGTTACGTATTTATCGCGGCGTATCCCGAGTCGTCGTCATACGTCTTCCACATGACACACCTTAGGCCCTTTCCACAATGCCGACAATATCAATACCGACCCTCTTCAAACCAATGTTCTCCTCGAAATATTTCTGAAAAACGACGCAGAATCACCTTCATCAAACAACACCGTCACAACTCCATGACAGTCTACAACGATACACACACGGTAATAACTCTCGCAGTGTATCCACATACGCGCTGTTGTGGAAAGGCCCGTATAGAGGCAGCAGCCGTAGCGACAAACACATCCCAGCGCATCTACATACGCGTCGCGTGGCCGGGACATTGTTGTGCTCGCTTCGCGGGAGCTACTCTGCACTTTACACGACTGCGCGTCTGTTATATACATATATATGCGTATACTTACTTACCTCGACACGGAACGAGGAGGATGAGCGCGTGTATACGTATACGGGGTGGCAGTGCATTTTCGGTGACGTCCTGACAGCAGCAAAGGCGAGAGAGAGAGAGAGAGAGCAACTTTCCAAGAGGGTAATGAAAAAGTTGAGACGTTATTTTTAACGGAGACGGATGGATTAAGTTTCGCGTACGTGGTAGTTTGTGGAAATTCTCCTCTTTTTTTTCACGAGGGAGTTCATTCTGTTGATGTTGCGTCGCGTATACAGAGTCGAAAGAGAAGAAAGCAGGAGTGTGTCTGATCGAGCGTTGAGTTCCCTACTGACGTTCCGCGGTGTTAATCGTTGGAGGAGAATCACCCGGTATGTGAGGCATGTAGTGCCGTGCGTCACGAAGCACATCCCGTTTATATATACAGCCTCGTGTAGACACGCCAAAACGAAGACACGACGCATGCATGATTCCGACGTGAAAGCTTTCGACCCGATACGGCGACTTTGCGCCGCGCTGTAGTATAGAGCTTTCTGAGTACACACAGCTGGTATTAATTTTTAAAATCAGACCTAGTTTTCGATCACTTGTCAAATAAACAATAGTTGCTTTCTCGACTAAGGTAGATTTACTTGTCTCAGCTTGAAAAAATATACATTCATAAAGTTACTAGCTCAGTCCTTTCTACTGCCTTCGCCAAGGAAAAAAAGCCGAATAAATAAATTAACACAGCAGCTCGCGTCGTTAACGTTTACTCAGAAAGCCATCTGTCCGCCTGGGCATTACTGCTCTCCTCTCGGAGAAAAGAAGAAGGCGCAAAAAGAGCGAGCGAAGTGGCTGTAGAGGAGCTGTGGGCCGTGTTGTCGGAGAGAGGCTATCATACATTTATTTATGAAGTACTATGAATAAATGGATGTTGGCCTTTTTCTATCCCGTCGTCTCGCGGAAGGGGTTATATGGGAGCCGGGAGAGAAAGAGAGAAGGGAAAATAATGAGCGACGCTGTTATAGCGCGGGCGAACATAATGGCCGATTCGCTCGCGCGACTATCTTGTCGGATCCATTATTTTCGGGACTGTCGGGCGTCTCGATTTTCTCACCTCTTTTTCTCCCGGAGTTGAAGGATGATTCATAAATGCGTTGCGCCTTTTACTATAGCTCGACTTTCTCATTATTAACCGTCTGTTTAAATAATCATAATTCAACAATTGAAGTTTTCATTGATATCTTGATCTTTGCAGCAAAGTTCAAAGATTTGCGAAGGCAGCTTGAAACGAATCGAGAGAAACGAGAAGATAATGCTGCGAACAGGTATTTATTTTCTCCGAGCTGAGACAATGAATGTGCAAATCTCAGCCGGGAGAGAAAATGAGAAAATTACGTTCCGCTCGGGCGTTAGCCTTTGATGCAATCTTCGCTTTTGTCATTTGCTCGGTATATCCAAATGCCAGCGGACTGGATTAAAGTTCGCACTGACATTATTAAACGGCGCATAAAGAGGCAGAGGAAAAGAAAAATTAAAGTATTATTAAGAAAAAAATTACTCAAATGTTCTTATCGAGCGAAAGCAATTTTTTATTCACTAGCCAAGCACTATATATTCTCCCAATCTTTAACACAAGCGCTCTAACCACTACAGTCCTAAAAATTGACAGTGAGTCTAGTAAAGTGTCCACCAGATGGCACGTCTTTTTATTTAGCTCAAGTGGAAAGAAACCTAGCCAGCCGTATGACTGTTTTATTAAAATAGCAGTCGTATTTCTAACGTGCGTTCTAGCCACCACCGTATTATCAAAGTATTTTTAGGTAATTTTAGACTGTCAAAGTAATTTAAAATTCCTGTAGCAACCATTGAAGAAAACGGTATAATCTGATAAAAAATAAAGCAGAAAAGATGCTGGCAATAACGCTCTAAACAATGAGCTGCTACAGTGCGTCTACGAAGTCGTAAGGAGAGAGAAGCCAAAGGCGTGTAGAAAAGAAGAGCGAGAGGAGAGAAAAACTTTGAAGTAAGCGTGCCAGTGATAAAGGGATATTGTTCGCTAGCAAGGCGAGCGTGTGCGTGTGTGTACGAGAAGCTAAATGGACGGATAAGCTTAGGAAGAGAGAGAGAGAGAGCCAAGTTCTGAGAGGCGCAGACGGTCCCTTCAGTGGCTCGCAATTTCACGCAAGCTGCAGCAGCTCCTGCAAGATTGAGAAGCACTGCGGGCTTCAGCCAGCCAAGAGGACTTTATTGGCTTTTAAGACGGGCGTAATTAAAATGTAAAGGGTTGTCAGCCAGCCCATCCTTTGCGCCCCTTTCGCTCAATCTCACTCGCATTGCGCGCTATGGAAGGAGTCGAGAATTTCGAGGCTTGTTGCACGGGCGCAGTCAGTCAGCAAATCGCTTGATTGTTCTTATCTTGATTTTTTAGCTCGCTGGTTAACACTTAAGGGGATAAGCCACTTTTAAACCCTGAAAAATAAATTTCTTATAAATAATTACAAAAATAAATTATAATTGTTATATAATTTTTATAATAATATTAGGTTCTATTACCTGTATTTTTACCATGGTGAATCCATATTTGCACCTATTTACCCATAGTGACTCTCCGTATACTGTTTTGAGCATTTTGGCACTCTCCGTAGGATTCCATGTGACCACATGGTTTGATTGGGCTAACATTTTAGGAGCATGCTTTGTACACTTAATCTTTTATAAAAAAAAATGTGGCATAAAAAGGTTAAAAAAGGCCAAAAATTAAGTATTTTCATTGTTAAACATTTTCTAAGCATTCAAATCAAAATTCCTTCATTCATACCAAAAGTATAAGTGTACAAAGCATGCTCCTAAAATTTTAGCCCAATCAAACCATGTGGTCATATGGAATCCTACGGAGAGTGCCAAATGCTCAAAACAGTATACGGAGAGTCACCATGGGTAAGTAGGTGCTAATATGGATTTACCATGGTAAAAATACAGGTAATAGAACCTAATACTAGTATAATAATTATATAACAATTATAATTTATTTTTGTAATTATTTATAAGAATTTTATTTTTCAGTGTTTAAAAGTGGCTTGTCCACTTAAATTAATCGATTGTAAAAGTCAAATCTATAGATCTTTATCAACGCAAGATGAAATTCTGAAATTCTGATGAATTCACTGACTGTCAATATGTACGACGAGAGAGTCTTGTCTCTTGTGATATTATTTACTTGTTTTATTAAGGCTTGAGGAGGTCCCTACCAAGGACGAAACGTTGCCGGTAGTAATATGAGGTGTTAATTTTTTAAATAACCAGGGTTATCCTACCACGTTTGCTCTTTCCTAAAATTCACTCATGAAATTCTGAACTTTACTCCAATAATTAGTACATGCTATTGTTACCAAGAGACCCATTGTTATCGTTCAATTTTTCATTCTTTCCATTCGCGAGAAACAAGCACATTTTTTCTCGTCGCTCCGTACACCTCTCTATACACGCGTAAAATAAATATCGAGGATCGGCCGGGACAGGAGGCTACGCTATATATATATAGCGCATCGATGTTATACGGCTGGTGCGGCGTGTCTCCGGCTTTTATGCGCGCGATCCTTCGCCTGTCCGGCGCGCGGCGGACGGCGAATCACCGCCATCTTGTTCGCCGCCACCGCAGTGTCCACCTCTCCTCTCCTCTTCATATTTACTGTATTTTCCTTCGGACCTCCCTGAATATTTTTTTTTCGTCGTTGTTGCGCTGCCGGTTTATGGCAGAGAACCGATTTTAGTATCATCGTATTTTTATGGGTCTGAGGAATTTTTTCCCTCTGACGGCTGAAGTTTTGATGAGGACGAGGCTGCATCCGGAGGTATTGCGGATATCTGCAGGGCTTTGCACTCTGCGCATATTCTTGGACCAAAAGCTAAAAAATCCACAATTGTCAATAAATCGTGGCATTTTTTTTTTAAATACTCGTTATCACTTATACTTCAAGCAGGAAGTGCGGAAATTTTGATCTTCCAAACCCCTTAATAATGGCAAGTCATTGTACCCCCAATCGCGCATTTCACGTATTTGCACTCTGCGCATATTCTTTGACAAAAAGCTCTAAAATCCACAATTTTCAATAAATCGTGGCAGTGATAACGAGTATTTAAAAAAAAAAAAAAAAATGCCACGATTGGTTGAAAATTCTCTTGTAACAAGAATTTTATCCATGAATAAGCAGACATGACGAGACAGGTTATGAAGTTTCCAGGAAGAATAGTAATGAGACTATTCAGGTAGATGAAGGGGCGGAGTAGTTCCAGGTAGAGAGCACCGGAATTGCAACGCGCCATTCTTATAGTCATGAGGGTCGGCAGAAAACTCAGTCGCTGGCTAGACTTTATTATACCTAGACCTGCATACTGAGAACTGCGTGTTGTAGCATATTATATGAGCTTTTACGTTAGAGTTAATTGCTATTAAGTGCTTTTACTGTGAATCCAAATACGTACAACGTAGATTGTTTAAATATGACGCAGCGTAATGCGTACGCTATGTGAATTTTAGAAAAAAACTTAATCCTAATACATAGAACTATATTTATTTATTTATTTATTTATTGTTTATTAGACGGGCTGAAAAGCCCTTTACAAATTTACAAATTTACAAATTATAAGCACGTGTACAAGAATAATAAAGATGATATAGATTAATAAAGAACTAATAAAGGACAAATAAAGTAGACGCAGAAATGACAGTTACTAGAACTCAAGCGAGAGCGAGCGGACAGATGATTTGAAACTATATTCGGCGACTGTACAAATTTAGGTAGGTTAAAAACGTTTTTCAGCTTTCCAGGCATGTAATCTAGTAAATAATAGGAGGAATAAGTATATGTGTAGTATAATTTCTAAACGACAATGTTGAATAAATCGTGAGAATTTTATTTATCATAAATTTACAATAATCGAATGAGGCACAAGTTATCGAAAAACTGAAAGTTGAAAAAACCAACCATCAATACTGCACCTTTGTCGATTTATACAGAGTAGATGATCTGCCGACATTATCACGGTGCTTTCTGAAAACATGTCGTTTCATATGTGACAAAATGCTTGACGTATAGTCACATACATTACACGAATGGATTCTTCGTGGATAGCATTTTGTGTCTATGTGAGTTTTGATGGAAGTCTTTCTGTCATATTTCTTCTCGCACTTGTGGCACATGTAAACGCAAAGCGTTCCGCATTTAGAACACTCTTGCAAAACACGTGCATCCTCTAAAATCAAGTTGCAGTTGGGGCATTGCTGTCTGATAAGCGCTAAATCTGAAATCATAAGGTACATTAATTATTGATTTGTACGAAATTTTTAAACTTTTAATTTAGCGCTTTAATTTGTATAAACAAATACTTACGAGAGTCGATAGTTTTCATCTTTGGCAGCGGTTTGGTATGCACTGAATTCTTCGTTGTTTTTACTCGAAGCTCCCGCCTATGTACTACTTGCTTTGTAGTTGCCCGTAGATTTTCCTCTTCGTCCTTGTGTCTTCTCTCATTAGCTTTCTTCTCAGAATTTTCTGGTTTGCCCGGTTCAACGATCTTGAAATTTCTAACATCAATTCTGTGCAGTTCGACTCTTACATATTGCATTCTCAGATCTTTCATGATCAACTTAGGATCTATTTCTGTTGTAACGTCAACGTCTTCTTCTTCGTCATCATTTTCTTCCTCTTCTCCTTCGTTGTCACTCTCTATCCTGTCCGTGTCCATAAAATCTTGGGATTCCGTTTCACTCAACGGTTCATCCTTGACATTATATGGAATCATGATATCATGCAATTCCATTTTGATGTCGATCGGCAATAGCTCAGTTTTCACATCCATGTTTTTTTCGATGTCATCTGTCTCCATCAAATTTTGAAGTTCCGTTTCATTCAACGGTTCTTCCTTGACATCGCATATATTATTTGGAACCATGATATCAGCTGATTCCATCTTAATGTTTACTGGACACAGCTCAGTTCTAACCTCCATTCTCACGTTTTGATTTATGCTGGCATGATGATCGTTGATTGGGGTGACGGCTGATGACTCGGAATAAGTTATTCGCTCATCCACTAAGTTTTCAGCTGCAAAATACAAAATTAAAACGACGTTAGCATGATTCATAATCTTCTATCAATTATATAAAATTTGCATAATTCAAACAAGTTTATCGTCGTTTACTTTCCGGAAACGATTTTATTTTTTATACAAATGTTTATATTTTATACACACCTGATTCGAAGGGAATGTCAACTTCTTCCTTTACGAAGGTACTCTGCATCTTGACGTTTATGCTAATACTTGTATAAACGAGTGGAAATTCTGATGGTACCTACTCACAAATCAGAAAAGCACTGAACAAAATCTTTGAGTAACAACTAACAAAGATAGAAAATGGCTCGGCTATGTCCTGGATACACACTGGATCTGACTACCTTGTTGACAGTTCGAAATCTAGTGAAAGACTACTACTGGACTACTGGAGCTGCAGCGAATGTATACTTTTCATCCCCTCTTTCTACAGACCCCCTTTTCCCCCACTCTACAGATCCAACTTTATTCCCCCACTCTTCGGATCCGCCCTACTCCAGGTATTTTCTTACAACCAATGAAGGCCCAAGAGCTCTACTTCCTCTCCCCCACAAAATTCTTAAGCATCAAAGATTTGCATTTGTATAATAATTAATTGTACATAGATGTATATATCAAGGATAAATATTTAAACTTTTATTCTAGTTATGTTATTGTGGGAATGTGTGTATGCCAAAGCATGTATCTAAGTATATCTGAATGTATACAAGATGGACGCTATGCGTGGCGCCAGGACGCGGCGTGGGTGACGTGTCAGCTTCCTGCGAGAAGGTTATATGACTTGCGACGGTGCCTTTTTGCACGTCGCATGTACATAGAAGGAGAACCACTGACGACAGTGTTTTCGTCAATCAGGGCTCTCCTAACTATTTCGGGTTTTGTCCGAGGTGCACGGTGTTAGCAGTGAACACGCGAGGAGAGACATCGGAGCGGAGAGTTAGCGTAATAAAAATTGAGCATTGAGTTAATTTACGAGTTTTGTTCTTTCTTTTCCGATTACCCCCTCGTGAACCCGAACGAGGGAGAGAGGATTCGGCGGAACCTCCTCCGAGGAAAACGCGTAGAAAATAGTTCAATAAATTATAGTGCTGGCCTTTCGGGCCTCGCGGGAGACTTTCCATCACCGTGAGTTTGGCCACGTCACAGACTAGCGTTATATGACATCGCCTATGTGGCGAAAGAGAAAGTGCGAAACGGACC
The DNA here is from genome assembly GCA_012977825.3 of Pteromalus puparum. NCBI lineage: Eukaryota > Metazoa > Arthropoda > Insecta > Hymenoptera > Pteromalidae > Pteromalus > Pteromalus puparum. Next base: position 1,277,760 of record CM053172.1, read on the forward strand.
TACGATTGAGTTTACAGTTGAGAGTCTTATAAAGAGAGAGAGAGACCAACTGTGTAGGCTTCAGTTAACAGTACTCGAGCTGCCTAACGCAGGACAGTGTCTGCAGTCTTTCTTAGTATACGAGAATAACAACGTTTGAGCTATTCTGCAACAACGAATTTGTGAGCTACAGAGAATTATGGATCAACAAACGGTAATCGCAAGGACAAACGAAACGTTTGCCGTCGAGAAGTCACCGACCATGGACTTAGCATATTTGCAAAAGCTACTGCCATTTTGGCCGGGCATGGTCATAACGTGGTTTCAGCTTGTTGAGTCCTTGATGGCCGAATTCAAAATATACAGAGACGAGTCGATGTTCAATTTTGTGATTGTGATGCTTGGCGAAAAATACACCAATATGGTATCAGATCTTGTGTACTATCCCCCGAAAAAAGATATGTACGCATGTTTGAAAAAGAAACTCATCGAACGCTCAATTGGACCAATTGAGCGTTGGACCGATTAGCCCTCTTTCCCAAACTTTGCACCTGCTCTCTCCTTTTGTTTTGTCCGCTTTGTCCTCTCTTCCATCCCCCTTATGTTTTCTGTCCCTTCCTTCTCCTAATCTTTTTACCTTTCTTTCCTCCGTTTTTCTCTTTTGATCTTCGGTTTTCGTCCTCTTCTCCTTTTCAATCCTCTCCTCTGTGGCCTCTCTCATTTCGTCCATTTCATTTTGCCATTTTTTCAGCTTGTTCTTGATCATCTCAATTTCCTCTCTCATTTCCCTCATCTTCTTTTCTGCGCTTTCTCTTCTGTCCTTTTCCAACCTCATCTTTATCTTCTCCACCTCTTCTTTCAGGGCCCTCATCTCTTTTTCCATTTTTTTGTCTGCATTCATTTTCACGTTTTTCCTTTTCTATTTGCTTATTCTTTCACTTTGGCTTATAACCTCTTTTCTGTTCTTCTACCACATGGGTGTCTATATTCTGCTGGGCCTTTTCCTCGTTCCCTTCTCTGGTTGTATTCCTCTGTTTCCTATTTTATCTCTAGTCTTCTTCCTAGTTACTTTTTTTTCTCCATTGCACGCGTAATCCCTGATCATCAAATGTCCCTGCTTCACTCTCGGTTTCGTATTACTTTTTTCAAATGTTCCTCTTACTCCCCACTTTGCTTCTTATCTATTTTTGTCCTGCTTTCTTCTTTCTTCCCTCCGCCATAGTACCCCGTATAGTTTTCCTAAATTTTTCCTCTCTCCACTTAGCAGCTCCTTCCAACTGGCTGAGTTGCTCCCCGTTATCTTATACCGTCCTGACGCACCTACTATGGAAGGCTGCGGTGTTCTAAAACTCGTCCCTTTCTGTTCGTTCCCGATCCCGTTCCCCGTACCAAAGATCACTTCGTTGATCTGGGTGTTCGTAAAGCTCATGCTCTACGTCCACCTATCTCTATCCTTTTCTACCGCTTCCTAACCTCTTCTATCCGACTCTACCTTTCTTACCCTTTTTATCCCTTTCTATTGTCCCGTCTCCTCCCTCTTATTTCTCCCTGCTTTTCTGGCCCCCTTATCCTCCCTTTTCGTACCCTCTTCCCTTCCTCTCACCTCTCTTTATCCTCACTTTTCACTCCCAACTCACTCACACTCTTTCACACAACCTTCTCCAATCGTATCCAAAAAAACTATCTTGTCAAAAATAATGTAATGTATTTTAAACTATTTAGATTATTTTGTAGATTCTTTAAAATTAAACGCAAATAAAAAGTATACTTGTTATTCAATCGAAATACATCGGGGGCCACGAAAAAGACAAGAAAAAGTCTGAATAATGGTTCCACCCTTTATACCCCCGTTTTCCGAGCGACGACGCGAAATAAGTAGCGGTGACAATGACGATGCTGCACTCGACGTCGTCGGCGTCGCTCGTGCGCAATAGCGTAGATAAATAAAATTAAAGTGAAAGAAAATAGGAGAGACGAGGACCGATGAGCAACGTCCGAGTGGACCAACCTCGTCGTCGGACTTTACGTGTCCGCCATACCGATGAAAGTGCCTCTACGTGCGGAATTGTCGCCTCTCGTGGGGCCTCGAAAAAGCCTGACGGCGTCGATTGTACATGAGGAATGACGCAGATTTCGCGGATTACTGGGCTATATACAGAGGATAATCCCGCTTCATGAGCTGTTCATCAGGTTTCTCGGGTTGGGGGAGAAGTTTTTTACAGCTGAATGTGGCGAGAAAATCCTTTGCGAGGATTACAGCACGAGAGTCCGAGAAATCAGTTAGAGTCATAGCAAAAGGTTTACGGCAGCTGTATGGGTGGAACTCATCATATGCTTACGAGAGGAATTAATTATGCTTCAGCTGCTTTTAGGGATGCTTAGTGAATCATGAGTAATGGCTTGCGGTTCATTCTACTTAGACGCTACCTATTATTTATCGATTCAGCTATTATGTACCGACAGTGAATAAATTACGCAACGGCGCAGATTTGGTGCTCGTTATGTAATATTCATTATCGGCACATAATGGCTACATTAATAACATGCCAAGCGATTTAAATAATCAACAGTTTCAACGAAACGTAACAACTACTTTAGTTTTTAAATCCACCGCGCTATCGCCTACTTAGACAAGCGTCACTCTTTCCACAGTACGAAATTGCCAGGAGGAATCGCTCCTTTCTCGAGGGGAATTTCCTTGCCTACTGTACACTCGTGTTTGAGAGGGGGTGAAACTCGTTGTGCGATTTTGTGCCCCGAGTGAGATTTCATCGAGCGGCGAGATTGCGCAGTGACCTTGCCGGCCGCCTAATCGAGCTTTAGAATCAGTTTTTGCCTTTTTCTCTCTCGACTCCTCTGCCGCTGCCTCGATGTATTCATGATAGTGTCTGAGCTTGAAATGGGTTGAGCATTTAAATTTGGATCGAGATGATGATGAGAATTGGAATATTTCACTCGTGATTTAATATTCTGAATCGTCTTTGCTTAAACATAGTCCGAAATCCCAAGTGGTTCTCGTCGCAGAGGTCGAATCGAATATCAGCAGTAGCGTCTTAAGCATAAAACTTTCAGCTCGTCTCCGCACGTGTCGCTGGCACTTTTGCCTAAAGAAACGCCGATACGTGTATGTCGTCTCTCTCTCTCTCTCAACGCAAATCCATCCGTCTATCTCTCTTCTCTCTCCTCTTTGAAGTTGGTACATACGGCGCACAGGTACCCGCGTGCATATCGATATATCACTTGCGGCTCGCCTAACTACTGCCGCTCCATCCCTTCTTGTTTAGCTCGACTTCGGAGGGGTAGAGGTGTACGTACTACTGCCGGCTTAAATAAGGTTAAGTGTCACATACGGAGAGAGGAGGTAGTCTGCCGGATTGCTTGTAATGCAGTCGACGTTCTGGCCCAAGTTTCGCGCATCGAACGCCGTTGCTGCTACTGCTACTATATATACAACTGCCTCTGGCTTCTGCCTTCGCGAGAGACGACCTTATTTTATTCATCGGAGGGCGCTAGCTCCGACGCTCCTGCAACGTACTCACTCTCTCTTCCGAGTTTCTGCGGAAGTTTATGCCGCGATTCCACAGCGTTGACGTATTTCGAAAGATGTCGGGATTTAATTCCGTTGCGGCGGATTCATAGGCTAAAGTTGGATGGGCTGGCTTCACGTCGTTATGATTTCATTGATGGACTTGCGTAACTATTTCGAACGCTCTGAAGAATTCATTACGTGGAAATTTTCCATTAAATGCGAGATGACGTTCTCTAACTCGAGTATTACGGTTGTGATAACTGAATTACAATTTTTTATTGCTCTTAAAGTGACATAAATAAGAAAATTTTCTATTTTGGTTTCAGGTAAGCTCGGTGACTGCGTGTTCACTTTGAATCACCCACTTCATCAACTATGTTAACCTACAAAATTCAGGTAGGACATACAATAAATAATCGCCAGAAACTAAACCGAAACAGCAAGCGTGTCTTTCATCCCCAAACCAAACAATCGTCGCGCGCAGTAGTATCTCTCCAGCGCACAAAACCTACGATATCCACGACACGATGGCATCGACATCCCAGGGTTTCTCATCGAACTAAGTTTCATTGTCGTCGACGTGTGCAGCTCCTCTGCAGCAAGTATACAGAGTATAGAGGGTCGACGGCAGCAGCAGCAGCAGCAGCAGCAGAGAGACAAGTTTCGCGGATGACTTCGGCGAAAGCCGCGGGCGTCCTCCCCGCGGCGCAAAGTCTCTGGCTGCGGAGTTAGATTAAGCCGTGTGGCCGGTAAGCCACCTTCAGAAATTGCTCGTTGCCCCCTCGGATTTCATTAGCGTCCCGGACGAAATTTCCCGCCGCAAAGTAGTTACTACGCGAGCGCGCCAAATATGCCATGAAAGATTCACACGCCCTCGAGGCTCTCTATGGGCCAAGGGAGACGTCGAGATTTCTTCGTCGTCGCGCGGTGGGGCGAGAGGAAATATTTAGGCGGTTGAACCGAGATTTTTCCTCCCCCGGTGTACAGTTCCTCGAGACTGTTCTTGGAGCACTTTTGTTTCTCGAGTTACGGTAATTACACGCTGCTATTTTTATACCGCGTTATAAGCAAGCTATTTCGATTTCGAGAAGCAAGTATATACACGTGTATTATCCAGAACATCCCTCCTGAACTCGACCACAAGTGTTATCTCTCAGCGCTTTGTTGTTTGTGAGTAAGAAGAGCCGAAATTAACGCTAATTACACTGGATAAATCAACAAAGGCTCGCCGGGAGCTTCTCGAGTACAAGGCGAAAGAGGAGGAAGCAGCATCGAGTAGATTCAAGTGGAGAGCGCTGCACGTCTCACGGCTTGTCAATAAGGGGGTGGCTCTCGTTTTACTCTCCCCCTCTCGGACCGCGACGAGTAGTAGGGTGAACGTTTAAAGATCTTCGACGCTCGATTGCCACCTCTGAATGCCACACTCGAGTTGCGTCCTTCTCTCTCTCTCTCTCTCTCTCTGGATCTGAATATCGTCTGACCAAACAAGCGGAATCGGATACCGATATTTTGCCGGACGAGCATTAACGGGGGATAATGAAGGCGCAGTCTCGAGCTTGAATTAATATTACCGGGAGATAAAACGCCGAGAGTAAACGGCCGATGTTATGACTGATCGGGCTACTTCAAAGGGTTGCGATTGATCAGTCGTCTCTTTTTTGCTTTTTATCTCTCGCTGATCAAAGCTTTTCTTACGTTTGGTTGGCTTTTTTATCTCCTGCACGCGCGGAGTATCGGTTTTTTCTTTGTGCTCGCGTTCGTTTGAGGAAATTGCGATTCGCATTTGAAAACGCTGTCCAATTAGCGAGTGCGTTTGTTGTTATTTTTAAATTAGCCGTAAAGAGATGCGCTGCTTCGAATCTCGTTAAGGTTTCGTCTTTCGATATATTGTAATAACGTATTCGAAAACATTAGTCACGAGTATAACCAGGCGGAAAAGCATCTCGCCCGTCTCTCGCGGAGAAAAAAATTCCATCACCCTCCGAAGCTGCTCTCTATAGAAGAAAAAGAAAAAGGAGGGCGACGAAGGCTGAGAAAATAAATTCTCCAGCGGCTCGCGCGCGCAAGGATACATCAGGCGGAAAAGCGAATCGAACGAATTTTGAGGATCCCAAGCTTCTCATCTCTCTCTCTCTCTCTCTCTTCCATTTTCCTCGCACCTATCTATGTATTTCCCTCGTTTCTCCTTTTTTTTTATGGCGCGGGTTATATCTCCCAATCCTTTTTCCTCCGGTGTGTCACACGAGGCTCCAGGGTCCCATGAAAAGAGAATCCGATTATCGGCGTGGAATCGAGGCTGTAGCCGCGCGAGCGGAAATACATGGGGGGTACAGGCTGATATTAGCTGTTTATCATCGACACGGGGCGAATTGTCGCTCGCTCGCGCGCTCGTTAATTTCATCGAGGCATAAAATTAATCAGCTAAAATATTTCGCACACTTGGACGAGCCCGATTACGCGATAAGCCTCTTATAACGATGTTTATTATACTATCGCGGATGAGAAAGCGCGCGCTCCTCTCTCGTTACGAAATTGAAGAGTTTATTGTTCGATCGAAGGAAGTAATTGGCTTTTAAGATATTTTTTTCACACTTCAGTACAGCCAAAAGCGTTAGCGTCTACGACTTTCTCATTAAAGCTAAACAATGCAGCGGAGGCGTTTCTCTCTCTCTCTCTCTCGAAGTCATATAATTGTCGCTCATTTGTCAACGGCTCTTTAATGGACCGGCGTCATTCTCTCTTCCCTTCTCTCTCTCTCTCCCAAGCTTCTCGAGGACCGCGCAGAGCCCGGGTAATACTAATAGAATATCAGGCGAAATGTAATTACGGTTGGAATTCATGCTCCGGCGGAGCAAATAATTTGCCGTGGAACCTACGACTCTGCGAGTGCTCGCTGTGTATGGTAACGAGGACCGAGTCGATCTCGACGCGCCGTCGGGAAAAACGTAGAGGGGGGCAGGTCTCGGTGGCGTAGCTAATAAAAGGAGAGAATTAGGCGGAGAGAGAGAGAAAATGCGACGAAGGAATCGAGACGGAAATCATCGCTCGCCAGCCAGACTCTTTTTCCTTTCGTCGAAAGTTTAATAGCTCCATCGATCGAGTTGGGAATAACCGGCTTGTGTATATGCTGTTTTTTTTTTGTCGAGTGAACGGAATCATTGCATTAGTTTGATCTGCAAGAAAGTATTCGGAATCGAGTCGAGCAGGTATTGTCCTATTTCGGATGTCGGAGGAAACAAAGTTTTATACCGGCCGGTTAAAGAAATTCAAGTATATGTGCTGGAGAAGGAGAGAGCAGAGAAAAGTTTTAATGTAATGTCAGTTTAAAAATCTATAGAGTTTCTGACGTAGAACCAGTGAAACTTATGCGGATTCTTCCTTATTACAAACTTTCGAGAGAGCACGCCGGAAACTTTATCCACATCCCTAAATGCGCGCACAGTTTCTTATTAAGAGCGTCTCGATATACCTGAAAAACCATCAAACTCTCTTATAAACGGATTGTTCCGCTGGAAAAATCACGCATATAAAATCGCACTGATCACCGCGTGACTCTAACGCGTCCTTTTCAAGAGAGCCCGTGTGTACACCAAGAGCAATCGGTGTTTCCCGGTAAACGAGCGTTGAACTCGCGGCCGTTCCCTCGGGGCGGTTACTCTCGTCGACGCGATGCAATTCCCCGTCGAGGACACCAGGGACAATCGCCGCCCCGTTCTTTCCATTCTTCCTCTCTCTCTCTCGGCCTCCTCCACACACTGTATACACGCGTGTGATTCCCGGAATCGGGAAATCGCAATTGCGGTATTTCGGAGCTGTACGTGTGTTCGAATTTCAAGAGCCTTTGTTTCGAGTTGCTCGAGCAAAAGCGCATTGCGCGCGTCTGGGAATTAGTGCTTTCCGAGGACCAGACGATGGATTAACAACTAGCAGTCGGATTCGGCGGTTGGTAAAAGTGTCAGATGGAGTGTTGACAAGTTTGGCTATTGCGCGGCTTGTCAAACTTTGCTTGCGACTGTTATTGTTTGCGAGCGTGTTGTTGGAGAGGACTGTGCACATCGACAGCTTTTTCATCAGAATAATTTTGAAATTGATGTTTGTATTTCATCACAGCGTGGAAAAAAAATCAGAGCTTGCACACATCCTAGCTCGCTCTTTTCAAACGGCATCTTTCACTCACCTGCTTCTCGGGAGTGACTCGTACATAGCTGGCTGGCCGTTTAATTTGCAGTAATGGTGCGGCATACCAGCTCTCGCGCGATGAGCGAAAGATTAAAAGCTTCTGCCAGCCGAATGGCTTAGAGTTCGTTACTAAGGAAAATCTCTCGCAGGGCAGGCGCGGACGTTTACCGCATTCAGTTCACGTTGCTGGCCTTTTCAGCGCTACAGATGCAGCTTGCTGCTTCCAGTAGGTTACCAGCCGCGGAGTCTTGAAGTCTGAAGTGGAATGGGTTTGAAGTGCCGTTGAGTGATATTAATTCTAAAAGTGAAAGTACTGGCGTTCTTTGTCGGTGTGAGTATTTCTTTGTACAGGCATTGCATATTCGTTATTTAAAGGATAGCATTATTCTCTTCTCCCGTATTATTGAAAAAAGCAAGATGCAGCTCTAGGCTCTTCTTTCTCACTCTCCGGCTCGCAAATCGATGTCGCGCTTTTAATCTCTCTCGCCCGGGTCGTCTTCTCGCATTCGCGAACGAGTTAACCTTTCTCCTTCTCTCAACAGCCGTTTCGTCGATATTGCCTCTTTTCGAACGAGGCGCGTCGTTTTACGCCTCCTCGTTGTATTTTCCTTTTGTTTTCATCCCCTCGGGCCTTTTTGTTTTCTCGCTGCAGCAGTCGAGCTAGTCCTTTATTTCCGTTCGCTCGTTCTCGCTGTTCTTAAATCGCGCGCGTTTGTTCGAAGCTAATTGGAAAAAGGCGCTCGACTCCCAGCCCATGTACTGAGTTTTATTATCTTAAGAGAATTAGCAATATATTTAAAAAGCTATTACCTGAAACAACTGCGCCGCTCTCTGCTGTACTTAAAGTGGAACGGGTCAATTGATTGCGAAGGTACTGCTGTGAGAGCCTTAGCGGAAGAATTTTATGGTTAGATTTTGTTTCTCGTATGAGCATAAGTGGGAATTGACGGACACAAATCCGGAAATAAAGAACCTTTTTTTACAAAAATATATATTTTATTCAGAAACACAATTGGAACATACTAAATAACTCCAAACAGTAAATCACCACCTATAGCGGTGATAGTTTATCCATTTTCGATAGGCTGCGACTTCAGTGTAAACACCGGGAACTTTCTGATCGACACATGCACCCCAGGAGCAGATTCCAAAAAGCTCTCCATTGATAACCAGTGGTTCACCAGAATGACCATAACAGGCATGCTCACCTTGATTGAGATACTGTCCATAGTTGGCAGCACAGATCTGGTGCTCACCAATATATGATTTGTAGATCGACCTGTAAACATCGTTGCAGTACTTCTTGCTTACAACAGTTATGTACATGGGCTTGTAGATGATTGGGATATTTTGCTTTCTCCAGCGAACCCCACCCAGTTAAGACAGCTTCAACTCCAATGTAGCTTTTGTTCTCGTCAATTTCCAACAGACTGATGGGCTGGCGGGTCTCATCGAATTCTATAGGCTCTTTTAAAAGGATCAGAGCTATATCGTTGATAGGATATTTGTTCTCATTATTTAAGTATTCCATTGAGTACTTTTCATGGAGAATAATTTTGTTGATCTTGTGGACAGTTCCGCCATGATTCCGTGAGGTGGAACCAGTGCGTACTGTTAGATCTTTCATGCAAGAATCTGCAACGCAATGACCAGCTGTAAGGATCCAGTAGGATGAAAGGATAGTACCTCCGCAGATTTGGCCATAGCCCTGAGTTTCGATAGCGACCATATAGGGATGATCTATGATCCATGCGTATTTAGTGCGTATGACCTTGCCGTTTGGGGGTGGACGTCTTGCTAAAAATGCATAATATAAATGTTAGTAATATTGGTCAAGTTTCATGACATTCATAAAATGATGCAAATTATGTATGTAAAAGAAAAAATAAACTAAACTTACCATTAACTGCAGCTAAGAAAGCCACTATTATGAGGAAGAACTTCATCTTTGACTCAAGCTTGGAGTATATATTTTAATTGAAAACTTATGAGACAACAATGAAATTCCCACTTTTCAGTCTGACTTTTCGAATGCAACTGAATTTGACAAAAATTTTTGGATGTATTTGAAGTCCGAAGCTTTGCATGTGCGCCCTCTGGCGGAAGCTACTACATGAGTGCGCGCGCACGTCGCTACTACGGGTCACTGGGGTGGGGATGCAAGGTCCGGTAGCTTGGCTGCTCCACCCCTCAACGAGAGCCTTATGGCCATATCTAATACTTTGCTCTATCGAAAATTCTAGAATTGTACACCTTTTCAATTTGCTATAGAAAGTCCACACGAAAAAAAATCAGCATACAATATTTCCGCTGAATAAGTCAGAATACCTCTTGCATCAGCCAAGAAATCCATTCCTTTTTCTCAAACTCGTGCTGTACTCCCCCGAGCGTCCCACACGTGAATATCCGCGCAAAGTTTCATGACAAGGCCTGGGAGCAAATGGGCAGCCCTATATGTGTACATGTACTTCCTGCTTTTGACGCGTGATGATTCATCGCAGTCCCCGGTGCCATTTGTCTCAATGCAGCCTCATTCCGGTACGGCTGGTGCGTCTCCGGAGACGCCAATTCCAATCGGCACGGCTGATCCTTCGAAAACCCGCGAGATACCACTGCTGCTGTTGTGTCACGCGAGTGGACTCCGCGTGTAGTATCATCGGGCATAAAACTCATTAAGGAAGTGCCAAGTCGAATTTGCCGGCTTTGTGTAAATTAGTGCGGATATATGAGCGATTGGTATCTGGTATCGATTTATCAATTTGCGGCCGGCTAATGTTCCACCGGATTCCTTGATACTATTGTAGGTATATAGCTTACCAGCGCTGTCACGAGTGAAAAGCTCTCGAATTCGGGTATTGAATAATTTCAAAGAAGCAAGCTTGTAAAGCATCGAAAACCACACACAAAGGGGGGTGAAAATCTCGCCGTCGGAAGCTTCCTCGTAAAGCAGTAGCAGCGACGTAACAAAAAGGACAAGCCCAAAAAAAGAGAGCGAAGCTCGAAAAGGGGGAAACGGCCGTCGAAACAATGAAACGTCGGCAGCGCAGCAGAGAGACAATGCTATACTGCGCGCCAGTCCCGGCGAGCCGAAGTGTATCGATATAAATGAGCAGCGCTTGATTGTCTCGGGCCATAAATCAAGATGTTTTTGGTTTGCGGCCACGATCGTGCCCTCGAGTATTCGCTTAACGATGTATATTCTCTCTGTCTCTCTCTCTCTCTCTCTCTCTCTCTCTCTCTCTATACTCCCCTTTCCTCTGGCCGCAAACGTAGAGGGGGTGGGGAGAGAAAGCTCGCGCGTCGCCCGCCGACGATTGACTTTCTGGGTCACGGTAATTTAAAGACCGAGCTTAGCCTGCACTTAATTGACTGATATCGCTGGTATTTAACGATCTAAGAGTTATTGTTGCGAGCTCATTTCGCAGAACGGTATGGAGCTTTGCTTAGTTACGGCGAAAGCTTCTTTTTTGCATCGGCCGTATTGATTTTGATTTAGCACTGGCGGAATCGTTGGGGCTCTTTATCATTATCGTATAAACGACACGTCGACGTTTTTATGGTTCCTTTTAGTGCCGAGAGATATAAGTGTGTTGGGGGGCGAAGCTGTTTCTTTTAAATTTCATTTTCGCTGATCGTAGAATTCATTTCTTATAACGATTCGACTGTTAAAGATTTATTCGCAGAGATTTATCGACAATTTTCGTATACGCGGCACATACCGGACAATGTATACGACTGGGTAAATTGCACAGCTGCCACTAAATCAATCAGAAACGTTAATCGGTATAATGAGGTAATTAATTGAACGTCGATCGCGCTTTAAAGTTTAAATCATTGCCTATCTCGGAGAGGTTATCTCTCTCTCTCTCGTGTCTGCGGACTAAAAAATCAATTTACGGCGTCGCTTCAGCGACGTTATAATCACAACCACTGCTGCTGCTGCTGCTGTGGCTCGTCTGATCGCGCTGCAGAGGCGATCTATTTTATCGAATGATTTATTCAGGACGTGATCATTAATGGAAGAACATTATTCTCTCGTCAGAAATCAATAGAAGCTGCTGTTGGTGTTTCCCTCGGATACACGGGTTTAATCACGTTTAAAATCACCGCGTGTAACTATAAATCCAAGCGCTTCTGATAAAGGATCATAGCTAAAATCTCATTTCGCAACGAGTTAAACGTACGCGACACACATCCTTCAACCCTCTATAACCAAGTCAAATCTCGAGACCTAAAGCACAGTCGAGTCTCAGCCTCGAGAATTTCCATTATTCATCCCGATGCAGTAGTTCCGCAGCCGCCGTTGAATCATTTAAACAAAAGCGCAACAAACCCAAATAAATGGTGCGCGGGTAATGTATTCCAGGCCGCGAGTGATTATTCGCGCTTTCTCTCCCTCTCTCTCTCCTTCGATATCCCGCGCTCTCTGCGGTGTCCCACAAAACCGCGTGGGCTGTAGCAGTAGTAGCAGCGAGTTCCGCGTCCATCCGTATCCGTTCTCTGTCCGTCTGTGCCAATCCTATCGGACGACCACGCGCCGACCGGCATGTTTGATCTTGTTACCTCGGTTGGCTCGACGACAATCGAGTTAGGCTCCCGCGGCGATTCTTCTTTAATGCCTCGCTAAATGCGTAGTCCCGGATCTGCGGTACGCGACTGTACCTCTCTCTAGCTCTCTTTGGCTTTTGTTACCGATGTCCTATGTAGCTTTGCGTGGACGTGTTTTATTGGTTGGATGACGGGACGAGTGTTCGTTCGACTCTCGTCGGGTTGATGAAGCTTGTGTAATTTTGCGTTCGTTAATTATAGAGCGGGAAGTATCGCGAGTTTGAAAGCTATTTTATAGCTGCGTTAAATTAAACATCGAGAGATAACGCGGTGTAGTGGGAAATTTGTAAAATAGCGTAGAAAAGTTGGCCGGTATATACGGTATTCCAGTGTCGCAGGCACGTTTTTCGCTTCCGAATATTCCGCATAGGTGGCGTATAAATTACTGATAATCTGCAACACGTATACACCAGAGGGCCAAGTATAGCACATTAAACTAACGTATTTACGTATAATATTTAGGACGATAGGAAACTGAAACTGCAGTAAAATGACTCACCCTCCCTGACATTCGAATACGCTCTATATACATATTATACAAGCGCATGCAAAATTCAAACAGCCGAGCGCGCAAGAAGCCACGAAATGCAAATACAATAGTAGCTATAGCTTGTACGATCGGTCTATCTAAGACGTTGCTCAGGGGAGGACAGTCGAGAGAGTAGGGGGATCGGAGCTTATCGAGGGGGATTCCCCGAGATATGTAATCTTCGCGTTAACGAGGCGAGGACGTAGAGATAATGATAATGGTGATCGCTCTTGAGATTTACGACAATCGGACTGGGCTGTGTACCTCGTGTGGTCGCGTCGTCGGTCCAGGATCAGGCGAATCATATAACTTCATTAATTCGCAAGACGGCAAGTGCGTCGTCTGATGCGCCAGGAGGTCATTAAAATTGAGAAGCTTGGATGGTCCATCCGTGAGCTACTCGGGGATCAAGGCTGTGGCTTAGCGCTATTGAATATTGAGGGACCTATTATCAACAATCCCGGATTCCTTATCGATCCCCTAGCACAACACGCATCAGTTTTAATCGGAATCGTAATTGGAGGCGTTCACGTCTGGCCATTAAGCCTCCAACAACAAAACTGACCTAGGAACACTTGGTTCTCTCTTTCTTTACCTCCTGGCAGACACTGCGAGACGTTAAACGTAACGACAAAGACCTTGATGTCGTAGATGGATGTCTACGTAACCGAGAGGGAGAGAAGGGGGGGGGGGCGTCCGCGCGTCTCGGTGAGATTTATGATAGCGACATGTACGTCCAGACCGAGAGGCGATACACGACGTACGATAGGACGGAAACAGCGAGGCGTTACACACACCTTCGAGGGACAAGCTAGCTCGGGGGGAATAGCCGGACGCAAGGCGTCGCGACGCTAAAGGCGCACAATAGTAGTCTAATAGCTTGTTCAATTTCACGGCCTGCGATTCGTTTTACCGAAGAGATAAGGTGTTGTGTGTGCGAGAGCTTTTGTTTCGCTTGATTTTTATCAGTTTGGGATAACTGTTTCGCTTTCTGGTTTAACATCTATCAAGTAATCAAAGCTTTGATGATACACAGTATCGCAAAATATTTTTTGCTGAAAAGGTGGACACCGAAAACCATCGCGAACACGCGAAAGATAAATATTTAATCTCCGTCGCGTAATTCACCGTAAGTTATCACGCGAATCCCCTGGAGTGTAAATTCTCCGTTGGGGCTTTACCGTCGCCGAAAAATCTCACCAGCAACAGGGTCAGAGGCGGAGAAGAAGTATAGAGAAAAAAAAGCAAAGTAGGGACTGCGCAAAGTCGGCGTCGAAATACGCTGCTTTCTTTTTTTTTTCTCTCTCTTTTGCTCTCGCGCCCGGAGATTTATTCCGCGGAAAAGGACGAATGCTGAAAAAAGCTTGGGCGACGCCTAATAATATAAGCTCTAGATAAATGAGCGTGGAGCCAGATTCCCGAGTGCTGGGAAAAAAAAGAGGACGGGGAAAGAAAAAAAAAAACGCGGCGAGACGCTGAGATGAGGGAAACGTTGTTGCGAGAGTTGGAGTGAAATGATTCATCGTTGTGTATTTATTTTTTTCGAGTTTTTTGGGAATACTTTGCTAATTGGGATTAAATGCACTGGAGTGTATCCTAAATAGTCGAGAGACACCGGGGGAAAAGGAGTTGATTAGAGTAAGCGGTACACGGCGATATCGGAAGTAGATTAAGTGGAAGAGTTAGTGAAACAGAGCAAAGGTCCATATGTGTGCTCCTCTCTCTCTCTCTCTCTCTCTCTCTCAGTTCACAGAGAGAAAAGAGTCGAAGAGAGAAAAAGTGGGGAAGACTAAAGAGATGCGAGAAAGAAAAAGCTGCGGAGGAATAAGAGGACAGTCCTTAAAAGTTCCCAGAAGAGCTCCTTTTCTCCCTCTTTTCCACACCGGTAGCGGCAGCAGCAGCAGGGAGAGTTGTTATCTAATTTTACTCTCAACGCTTCTTCGATTTATTCGCCAACTTCTCGACGCATTACAATATGCTGCCTAACGTCTTCTGCTCTCTCTCTCTCTCTCTCCCTCTGGCCGTTCCCGTCTATATTTGTCTGTCATCGTTCCTCGATATCCTACCCTTGCCGCTTTAATTTCCCTCTCCTCTGTCTTGCTTCTGGCAGTCTCCCAAGCTCTCCCCTCTCTTCGCTTTAAGGAGAGACTTTCACGCGAAGCTTCTCTGCATACAGCAGCCAGCCGTGGAACTGTTCTCTCCTGCGCGACGCTGATGGTTATATATTGGCGAAAGGTTCTGCCGACGACGGTCTCGAACGCTTGCGCGACGAACATTGTTTTAATGGATTTCTTCTCAGACGATTGTCGCAGTTGAATGGACCTCCAACTCTGTTTCGGTTTACTGGACTTTGTTGATTTATTGGCTTTTCATATATAGTTGCTTTGATGAATTGAAAAACAAAATTATAAACTTCAGGATCAATTAACTTGCAGCCCGTAAAAATAACATCGCCAAACAGAGATCGGACCTGAGTTGCCGAGCGATTGATCGTAAAAAGTCTGGCTTGCAGCTGATCGGTTCCAGCATCATCCATCTCCCCAGGATCGTTGTACGGGAGCTCGAGACAAATGTTTTCCAATCTGTCCAGCGAAGCGTCCGCCATAATTAAGGAGCGACTGTCCAGAGCTTTACAACCGTTTTAATTACAGCATGTGTCCTTTGACTTATACCACGACCAGGTTCTTCCTAATTAGTCTCTAGTCGAAAAAAATCCGAAAGCACCGCCGGTCAAATAAATAAATCAAATCAAAATCCCTCTCCCCAACTTTATCTCATTTCCCGTGCGTTTCTTCCCGTAGCTCTTACTTTTTCTCTCCTCCCGTACAACTCTCCCCCCGTTTGGCCAGTATTTCAGTCTTTATCTCTCGCCTCTCTCGGCTCGTCTCGGTATAGCAAAGCCGAAGCTCTTCTTTCTCTTTGTACCGGCGTTTTCTCCTCGCGCTTCCGCCCCATTCGCTCCTTTGCGCTAGAACTATTCTGAAGCTCTTTTATTTCAGCGCCGCCGAGGCGGCCGGTGAAAGAGGTAGAGGATCGCCTGGAACGCTAGGGAAATTCGGCTTGGAATGCCGATGAAAGCGAGGAGAGATCGAGAAGGGAGAGGTAAAAAAACTGAGGAAGGGATAGTTTTCGAGTTTTTGGAGAAAAGCGAAACGATTGGTGTTTTTCTATCGCGCCATCGATAATTTGTTTGTCACTTCCTGTCGCTCCAGGTATACACCAGCACTTTCAATTTAAACTTCAATTTCCACCGCTTTCCCTTTGCCTACACTACACGTATTGATATGCTTTCACGCGGATTTGAAGTTACGCATTTAAAACTTTCCATTCACTGCACGGGCTTCTCGACTCTATAAACGCAGGGGAGAGAATATTACACTTCACACTCTCGCTCGAAATTCTCGCTGGGAAAGTTTTTTTCAAATCTTTAAAATGTGTTTTCTTCGAAACGAATTTCGCGCGCTCGTGCAAGCTCTATATTGAAATTCAAATTACATAACTGATGCCGCGCAAAAATACCCCCGAACTCGGCGTTCCATAACGCAACGTATCGATACATCTCTCGAATGTAAAATTCACTAATTTAACTGAACTTTTGCGCTCAACCGAGCGCAATCATTAAGTGGTCGCGAATATAGATTGATACATCCCTATGCAAATGAACATACGCGCACGTATGCATGCATACTCGAGTGAGAGAGGCGCACAAAGTCAGGCTTGCCAGACAGACGGGGAAAGGAATGCTCGGGAATGATTGAAACTCGGCAACGCCGGCCAGCAGTAGGAGGATAGCACGCGCGCTTGCGCGCCTATGCAGATATTCCTTTGATCGTAATATCGATGATGGTCCGGAAATGGGTTTGAGCGCGATTAACCTTCGTGAATGGCGTCTGGTTACTAAGTTAGCCTATGTATGTGGGAGCTTTCAAGTGAGAGAGGGTAAAAACGCGCCGAATATTCGAGGGTAGGGTAGTTTCTCTGGATTTCGCGGGAAATATGTGTACCGAGGAATTTTTATTGCCCGGAAATGAAAAAAAAAAAGAAAGAGAGAGTCGATCGTTGGGTAGAATCATCAAAAGAACGCAGAGAGAAGTCGGGGGATAGGTTTAATCATACGACGATGATATAAAACGTATGTATAAAAAAGTTTGAATTTTTTATTCGATTAAATAAATAAAAGATCCGCACAGCAGATCGATGCGCATTTCTGGAGAGAGGAGACGATTTATCTCTACTGCGATTTCGCGTCATTTCAACCGCTGTGCGCAAAGAGCTTCAAGAGGGGCTGATTGAATCTTTCCCTTAGGTGGATGATGTTGCGCAAGGATAGCCTGCTGGTCGTGGGCGTGGAAAAGGTCGTGGACGGAAGCGAACCTGGAGCGAAATTGACGTATCTTATAAATCTTAATTTAAATATATTCCCGACGATGCGATACGATCGCTATTGAATCTCGCTACGTGATTTTGAGAGCTGATCGTTTGGGTAACCGGAACGAAACTAATTATAACTTTCGTTAGTAAAAGCTCCCGCGGAGCTTCGGCATAATATACACTTGACAAAAAGCTTTATTAACCAAGTTGTAAGTCCCAAATCTTCTGGAATCAGGTCAAACTCGACGTTATTTTTTTAATCCAAAGTAAGAAGCGTCCTTGAGAGTCTGGTATAATCCTTCGAAAAAGCTTAGGTGTTATACACGAAAAACCTAAAAATCGCTATACCACCGTTTTTACTCTCGTGTGTGTACAGAGCCAGCTACAAACCGACTTTTTCTTTCGGCGCGCGTTCCATTTCTTTTTCCGCGCGGCGTTTTCTCTCCCACTCCCTTTTTCGACTGTCAGAATGATTCCAGCCGTTCATCCGTTTCAGCGCGGGACCCGAGGATGTAGAGAAAAGTTTCCCTTTTATTTCCGAGCGAACCGAGGCTATACAGGCGTCTCTCTCTCTCTCGCTCTCTTTTTTTCGTTTCCAGGTTTGAATCGACCTTTTGCGCGTATGCACTTCGTTTGTAGCTTTGGTTGTAACCGAGTTTACAGGCGTGGTATACACACAGCCGCCTATACGAAATGACGTTTATTCAAGCTCAGTTCGGGATGATGTACAAAGTCACTGGGTTTTCGCTCTCTCTCTCTCTTTTTTTCGCTTTGGCCGAGAGTCGAGATAGGACGTAGAGGCGTGAATGAGATCAAACGGAGATTCGTAAACAGGTAAAATTATATATTTTTAAGAAAAAAAGCGTGCGAAATTTCGCTCCATTCAGCGATTTTTCTTTTAGCGAAAGCTTCGACTTTTTTCGCGTATATAAACTGTTACGAACGAACGTAGCGCTCTTTTCACGGCTGACCGGGTAGAAGCTATAGCTCCAATTAGTTCGACAATTTGAGCAATTTTTAAACTTCTCCGACAACTTACGAGGAATTTTTTTATTCATCCGCGTTCGTGCGCGACGACGACGACGACGAGAGAGAAAGGCCGTCGCGAACTTTGCTCTAGGTATATAACGTAATTACGAGGATAGTTAAAGTTTTAAATCAATAGCGCGAAAGCTCTGAGCCAGGCATATACATAGCGGCGGCAAGGCTAAGTTACCGAGTGGATTTCACGTGGACGTATCTGCAAACGCAATTAAACATCGCGCAGAAATATGCCCTCTCACCAGTGCTCGCGATATACATACCGCGTATAATTACTTTTTGTCATCGTCGGCATATTCCAGGATACGTGTACACGTGGATACAAGAGGGAGGAGGAGGGAGAGCCATTACTTATCCTCGTTATTGGCTCTAACGCGATAAAGAAACTGCGGCCTGCGGCCGGCAGAAGTCATAACTTCTAATCTAGCCGGAATTGTTCCATTTAAAAAAACAAGGCGGAACAGCAAATCAGCTGCGGTGGCGGCAGCGGCAAGTCCGAAACCAGCTCGTAAATTAATATGCATACAACGCGAAGAGATAGCGAGATATTCTCTCTTGCGATTCGTTTCGCGAGGAAATTCGCCTTCCATCCAATAACCGTCTTATAAGTTGGAAAAACTCGTTTCACTCTCGCGCTGCTCTCGTATAGGGTGGTCCAAGCGCAATATACGCTATATATGCGCTGCAAAAAGGCGAAGCGGGAGAGAGAGAGAGAGAGACACGGGGCACTCGAGCTTTTGGAAATCGACTTACGGAAATCGCGTCGTGGCAACTGGAGCAGAGGCGTCGCCGCTACTCGTCCCGAAGGATATCCTCTCTCTCTCTCTCTCTCTCTCTCTCTCTCTCTCCTCGAGAAGAGGAAGAGAAAATCCCGGGATCCGCGAGGATAATCCCACGAGGCTTCGATCTGAACTACTGCAGAGGCGTGAGTGAACGAAAGAGAGAGAGCGGGGGTCGTTTTTCCGGGCTGCGAGGCATAAATAAACCGACGGACAGGTGCGACTCGGCGAATGGAAAAGAGACAAAGGCCAGTGACGAGCGCGAAAGGGAAAATAATGAGGTGGAGAGCGACGGAGGGACGCTCTGGAAGGAAAAATTTAATTTCGAATTCTTCAAAGTAAAGTCCGCGAGAGGAGGAAAGCTCAAAGGGGTGCTGATACCGCTGCTGCTTTTTCTCTGAAGAGAGCCGCTGTTTTTAATAAACTGCGATTTTGACTCGAAGCTGTATTGATCAATTCCACTCCAAGATTTTGCACTTGAAAACAGTTTCTTTTTTTTTTTACGTTTCAACTATATGGAAAAAATCAAACGCTTCGAAAAACAACACACGGTGTCGGCCGCCGTAAATCAAAGAGTCCGGCGCGTTTAAAAATATCCAAAACTCTCTCGCGCACAGCCCGACGGGATATTAATTATGTAATTCGCGAAAATCCGAATGCGCGCCACATGTTCTCGCTCGACCCCAGCTCTCGATAAATCATCGGGTACAGTTCTTCGCCTTTTTATTAACCCTTTTTAGCACTTCATGGAACACGCGGCGGCGCTAGAGTCAGCCGGGGACAGGCGCAGCCAGAGAGCGAGAAAAGGACAGACGGAAGAGCCGTAAAATATGGCCCTAAAATTAACCGATTGCTTAATTACGCTCCACTCCGTCCCTTTTTTTCCATCCACCCTTTCATCGGACACTCTCACTCTGTGAAATATTCTCCGGAGATAACAAATCATTCAATTACACCCGACAAATCTCCGTATAAACACACAAATCAGCGAAGGAAATCCTAGCGATAATTCTTCCCGCCTTGCAATCTCGCGCAGCTGAGCACAGAAAAAAAGTTCCGATCCCTGATTAAATCGCGCTACGGCGACACATATACGAAAAAAAAAGTTTTCCTCCCTCACACGAAGTGGACTACAGCAGCAGCAGCCCCTGCAGCGCGCAATAATCTCGCGGCGAGCTTTAACGCGCGAGGCATCGAATGCCAAGGGAGCACGTACGTGTTCGGGATTACGGCGATCAATGCGGCGAGCCTTGTTTGCTACAGGCTGGGCTAGACCTTCTCTCTCTCTCTCTCTCTCTCGCCACAGCAACCCTTTTCGTATACCGGCTACCGCTGCTGCTATTTACGTCGAGTATAACGCTGGACGCGACCCTTTACCACCTAGGCTCCGCTAATCGCTTATAATAACGAACTGGATTATACAAGTTTTTGCTGCTATGGGATGATGGAGGTTCGAGTTTCGCTATGCTCGTGATTGGGTTGCTCGATTCTATAGCGTTATTGTAAAGCTTTGACAATTTTATTGGCATGTTAAATCAGAATCTGCCAAAAGTCCATCGAAGCTTGCGACGCATACGATGAAAGTTGGCAAAACACACGTGTTATTCAAAGCTTCCAAGCTTACACTACATTGACCAAATTCATTTGGCCGACATCCACACCTTCCAGACTTTTGCCGCTACATCCCTATCAAATGTATAACTCAGTGGTGGAGCCGTATACAGGCGTATCGACAGCGGATACGTCGCTGACACCGTGTGTGTTGGGTCGTTACGCGTTGCTGGCACTTTTATTCTCGTCGTTCTCCACTGCGACTTTTATAGGCAAAGTTCGGCGGCCTTTCCTTCGAGTCGATAGTCGTCGTAGCTGCTGCTGGACTCGACGCGAGCTATTCCCGACGTTTACGGGAAATTGCACTTTGCAAAGAAGCAGAGGCCGCGTATGTGTCCAGCTTTCGTTTCTTCTGCGTCCAAGCTTTTATCGCATCCGACTCGGGCATATAACGTAATATAACGCAGCGCTTCTCGTCGTAAAAGCGTAACATGTGCACATACCTTTTTCTTGCGATCGGAATTGAGTTACTGTACGGTTGTGTTTGTCCGCTCGACTTCGAGTGTATATAGGATACACGTGTATAATTATTCGGTTCTGTCTCGATACATTACGTGATTGTGTCGTTCCCTCAGCTGATTATGTATGCATCAGCTTCAAGAGCTCCTACTCGTACAACGAAAATCAAATGTCCCCTCGAATTCGGCGCTGTGCAGCCTCGCGGAAAAAAGGCAAACAAAACCAAAGGCGATCGCGGGGAAAATAAAGAAGCAGAAGAATGCTAAACATCTGAGGGTCGGTTTATGGTTCTGCGTTGGCGGCCGGCGCTATAAAAGAAAGTTTCCCTTTCCTCAATCAAACAAATATACACATCTCCGGTGCATCATCTTTATAATTTCCAGAATTACCGCAGCAACAATAAACACAAACCGTTCGGTCAAAGTGACCGTGTACACGTAACCGATCACAAGAGCGCAAACATCTCTCATAGAGAGATAGATACCCTCAAATAGAGCAGACAGCCAGAGAGACTTACACAAACGCACAGCGAAAAGCTGGAGCAGTTCGACAGATGCAGACAGAGAGACAGACACAGAGAGAGAGAGAAAGCCTCGAACGTATCTGGAAAAATGAAGCGGTCGTTTTCTGCATCCGCCCGTTCGGAAATGCGCGGGGTTAAATCATGAAGGGCGGGAGTGGCGACCAATGGGCCGGAAGCAAGAGAGATGGATAGCCCTTCTCTCTCTTGCTCTCTTGGTAAAAGCGAAACAGAGCGAGAGCCTCCGCCGCAGCGCTTTTGCTTTCCATCCACTCGACCCTACTTATTTCAATAGCTTTTTCTCTCTCTCTCTCTCTCTCTCTCTTGGCTCTCGTTTGAATGAACCGCGCGCGCGTGTATATAGCCCTTTCAGTCGTCGCCTGTGTGTGTATGTGTGTATCGCCCTCCGAGCCTGCTATTTTCTTCTCTTTCTCTGCCTTCTGCAGGCCGATGCTTTTTCGACGGCGACGCGTTCTGTTGCTGTGCTCGCTGAGTGCTTTAAGCGCTGGTGCGTTTTGACTTTCTCCAGTGGACGCTTTTTGAAGAGGATTGTTCGGTCTGTGTGTTCGCTATTGAATCGAACCTCGTGAAACAACCCGCATCACGCCTATATCACCAAAATAAATCTACTCGATCCACTAAACTCTTAACCGTCGAAAACTAAGCCTGTGAATCGTTCGAATCCTCGTTCTCTCATTATCATACGAAGCCTTCCTTCACTTATCAGGCCTGCACATAACAGCAGCAACAAAACCGCTCGCTCGCTTTGCTCGAGCTATACTGGCCTAATCTTTATTCGATATCTGCGCGGTTCAGAGCGCGCGTAAAAAGCAAGTGCCGCGGGTAATGCACGTTAACACGCTCTCTCGCGAGAGAGAATGCTTTCGACACGGAATGGCTGCGAACTTTTCGATCGGCAAATAAATTAATGCGGAACGGAGTTTCGTGGCCAAAAATATAACACCGGCTGTTGATGGGAATATTTTCTACTACGCTTGAGATAAAAGCGTTTTTATTTTAAACTGCATCAGTATATATAGCTTTTTTTCAAAATTAAATAGTCGAACGCGCGCAACACGCGACGAAAACATAGGTCACGAGGGAGATGTATGGCTGTAGAGTAGGAGGAAAAAAAAAATCGTTGTAGAGAGTACATTGGCTTTTTATACACTCAGCCGCTTATACAGTCGAAGTTATGAACACAGAGCGCGCGCGGGAGAGCGTATGAATAAGGCTGGCGAGTTTTTGCTACGTAAATCATCGCCGCAAGAGCTGGCGTTGTTTTAAACGTGCTCCACGAAGCGTGAATGCTTTCTTGAAGGTCGATTTCGTCCTGTGTTTCTTCTTGCGTTTTCACGCTGGAACGATCACTGCATTTTGATTTATAAATACGGATCCGTCGAATTATGCCTTAATCAATGAAGAGAAAAGAGAAATAGCAAGAAGAGGTATATAGTCCTCGTTAGCTTCGCATTCCCTGAGGGCTTCGGTGTTGTCGTGTTCTTTTCTCCGACACGAAGTCTAATCAAGAAAAGTAAACCTGGTGTGTCTATGTGTGTGACGAGTCGTGTCGTCGTCGAGAATAAGAAGAGCCGTTGCCTCGGATCGATTGGTGGAAACAATTCGCCCTGCGCTGAAAGCAGTCGTGGAATCAAAGGAACGCGCGTGTCTACGGGGGAAGAGTGAGAGAAGAAACGTTAAAAAAAAAATGGAAAGGTAGAACGGCGTTGTAAGCCATTAGTTGAAAATGTATGCAAGCTGGGTAGTTAGCCAATCATGCTCTCGTACGACGGATGAATATCAATGACGTGGAACCATCCGTCGCGTTGCTTTTTTTTTTCTCTTCCTGCCCTTTTATTTCGGAGCCGCGGGCGTGAGGTGATTTTTTATTCCGAAAATTATTTCAACCATTAGCGGTAAACGTTCGTCGCTCGATATTCGGTAATTGCTTGATTTATTCATGCCCTGGTTTCTGTTGTGTTGCGATTTTCCGTTTAATTGACGCACTTCATCAAGGCTAATTTTGTTTTCAGCAGTTGGCTTTAATTTGTCATCGGTACATCTCGTACTCTCTCTCTCTCTGTTACTTTTGGTCTGTTTGTATAAAAAAAAAACAATACTAGCTTTATATCCCCAGCTTTGATGCACTCACGAAAATCACCACACACAGAGCGACCACAGCGCTTACTAAAATAAAAAAAAATTCCGCGGTATTTACAATTTTTATTCGTTCTGTTTGAGCACGATCGTAATTTCCGCGATTGCTCGGGAAGAAAGCGAACACACACGCGAGGGAGGAAAAAAAAATAACAAAAGCGCGATAGAAGTCGCACAGCCAGTGTGGTATCGTCGTTTCATTTCGTTCCCTCCAAAGCGAAAAACTTGGGATTCATCGCTGTACGATCCGTCCGCGCGGGCAATTTTAATCATACGCGCGGCAAAGGGCTCTCCCGCAGCGACGGTAATCGAAACAGCCGAGATTATCCGTGGGATCAGGATGGATCCGTTGACGAAAGTGCAGAGGGTTGGAAAAAAAAGCTGAGTGTGTGTGTGTGTGTACGTTTGCGCCGATGTAATCACGCTGGGAGTGTCGTCGATTTTGATTGTGCGGTTTGGCACTTGGAGCTTCTGTTGTGGGTTTATATAAATCTCTAAATATCGCGCAAAATTGTATCGCTGTGAACACGTCGTAGTGACTTATTTCTTTCAACGAAGTTTCGTCCAACGGCTCTCGATCAAGCTCGTAGACATCGAAGCGCTAAACTGCGGTCCACGTCGAAGAATAGACACAAAGTTTTGCCCACAACTTTCAGATTTATTTCATAGAGTACAGTAAACCATCAGAAAACTCGTACATCTCTCAATTAACCTTACTTTTTTCCCCCCGAAGAAATAAAGCTCGCAAGCAGGTGAATACAAAAAAGCTCTCGCTGAGAAAACAAAAACAAATGCACAAGCGAATACAGAAACGACAGAGTATATATAAGACAGAAACAGCAGCAGTAAGCGCGAGAGACGCTAAAAGATAATCAATACAGCTCAGACTGTGCTCTCCCGCAAAGATACAGCTTGTGTCCACATACCGCTGCAAGCAGGCAGGCAGAGGATATCTTTGTCCCGCGATAACTGACTTGGTTTCTCTCGCTCGTTTTCTCCTCGCGCGAGCCTTCATTTTTCTCTCTCCCCTTTGTTCGGCGCGCCGAGTTTTCGTTGTCTCTGGCACGCCAAGCTTCACTTCCGATTACGACTCTGCTGCGCTGCGTCTTCTCTCTGCCGCTACCGCCTCCGTTGCTGCGCTGCCGTTGATTGAGCTCTCGGCTATGGTTCTCTATATAGTATAGATATATGTGGAACGAGAGTTTCCGCGAGAAAAGATAATATACGGCCTCGAGAACTTCGCAATTCGAGGCTGCTATATGTGCGAGTGTTTCAGATGTTTGCCGAGTGATACGGCGTCGTGTTGTTTTTCTGTACAGGTGAGGAAAGTTGCAGCGTGATGACGAAGCGCTATTTCAATTGTATTTTTTTCGGGCCTGTCTATAGTTTAAGGGGCGAAAAATTTTTCCAGCAATTATTGAAAAGGATAATAAGAGATGGAACGGCTGCAAGCATCAATTTCTGGTAGCATCTGGACCAATATTGGCTTTTTGCTCTCGCGTGTGTGTGTATGCGCACATCGTGCATTTCGTAATATCGTTCCCGATTGAATAACTCAATAAAATTTTATCGTCCGAGTCCGACATTTTTCCGATAATTCGGATTATTAATTCGAATTTTTGCTCTCTTTCTCTCTCTCTCTCTCTCTCTCTTTTCATTTCATTCCTTTGGATTTGATTTTTAGCCAGTCATTATTAGACTCGAGAGCAGTTTTAATAAAGCGTCGATTTGAATATGACCAAACGGTGCAGTAGTGTATTTATTGAAGGAAAATCTTTGCAACGTCAAGCCGACGCAGTAGATCCATCGACATCGGCTAAGGAGAAGAAGAGAAGCGAGGATCGTCCTAAGGATTTAGAGACGCATGCCAACGTTCTCTTCTACAACAAGACATATCGCTGTCTCCTCTCTCTCTCCTTCGCGCAAACCCTTCTCTCTATCGCTCCTCGCTTCCGCGGCAGCTCCATTCCGCTGTCGCCCTTAATGGATACGATTCCTTCTGCAAACCCATGCAGTGACGTTTTACTCCGTTTGGGCTTATTTACGAGCCAACAATTTTGTAGGCTGGTGGGTGGGAAGATTTTGCAGTTTTCCATGGCGATTACCGTTGTCGATTCGATCGATGTGGTATTTTTATTGCCATGGTGTTGATTTTGAGGGATTTTATTGTGAATTAATAGTATTCAGTGTACTCAAATCTATTTTTTTTTTCTGTTTCAGGTGAGTCACCCAAGTCAGTCATGATGCGTTTCGCGTTACGTAAGTTAAACACCTAATCTCTCTATAACGATCACCACAACTCATCTAGTTTCTCATCAAACTCCTCCAATCATCCATCCTCAATCCCTTCATTCATCCCTCCAAATCCGCAACAAGTCTCAACTCAACAAACCCCAAACAAACCCTTACCCTTCCAAAAGTAAAGAAAAACATATAGAGCGACTCTCGAATATAAAAATCATGGTAATATCCCTTTGGCGCTGCACACGAGAGCGAGTCTAGCATACAATGAAATAAGGCGCAGGCGCGACGTGAGTGCTTCCCTGATCCGGCGGGTTATCCGCCAGCGAAGCGGCTTATCTCAGGCAAGCGCATCGACTCTCTCTTGCGCGCGCGTGGAGTTACGATTTTCTGCGAAGAATGCCAAGCGTGCTGCAAGGCGGCGAACCGTGTGACTCGCATGACGGGTTAAAGGGATTTGCGATGCGCGTAATAGGACTAAGACTCGCTACGAGAGAGGAGATTGCTGTGTTTGATTGGATAGAAAGTTGACTCATTGCTCAAGAGCGCGATAATTAATAAACGGCGTGCTTTAAAAAAAAAAAAAATAAAAAAAAATGTGGGCACAGAACTCTAAAATTGAGGCAAAGTGCACGCGAAGAACAATAAGAAAATGAGCGTTGCATAAATTGAAAAATAAGGGAGGTAGTACTGTGCACAATAGCTCCGCGCGTCGCAGAAGTGGCACCCGGAAGCTAAAGTCCGGCCATCTTGCCAAGACCGGATGTTCATTGTAAATGTCTCTCAGCAGAGAGATTTGTGTGTAGGTGTACCCATGCGCGCCTATATCCCAAGTCTGTGCATGGTACTTTGCGAGTGTTAAAGCTCGACGGTAATAGCGGGGGGTTGAGCGGAACTTCAGCTGAAGCTCACGGGGTAGGACTTTATTCAAAGTGGCAAACACACAGTCGTCGCGTTATAGGCGCGGCGCTGCTGCTTGTGAAAGGCAACCACGACGGGGACGAGTAACGAGTCGCATAAAGCACCGCCAAGAAAGGCGGTGCACTAAGCGTAAAGCGTAAAGCGTTGTTGTAGCTTCGCGTCCTCTTTCCCTTCCTTCCTTATGCCACCGCGTCGACGACGGTGGCGAAGAAGCCGCCGTCGACGTCTTCTCTGCTTCTTATTTTGGTGGTTCAGTTTCCGACACTCACTCTACCCCCTGCCTTCTTCTTCTACTTCTTTTGGACTTTTTGAGTTCCTTCTTCTTCTATTTTTTTTGCAGAATTTACTACCTTTATTGTCGATGCAGCTCCGGCGGCGGGACTTTGAAATGGCTCTGAAAGCATAATAAGTCTTTCTTACGACGAATCGTTGTTGTTGTTTTTTTTTTTTTTTTTTTTTGACGGAAAATTGAAATGGTAAGAGAGTTTCTAGATCTCTTTTAGATTCTTAATTTTTCGGTGTGAAGTATTCAAAACGAGCTTTTTACTTAGAGAAGTGAGCAGAATAAATCAGAGACTTCAGAAGCTTGGGAGAAAGGGAGGCACAAGATATGTATGCCTTCGTGAAAACCCTAACCGCGAAGGAAATCCCTCGACGATTTACGTGGTCCCGAATCAATCCGTCGAGTGGTCGTATATTACGATCCCCCACTCTTTTCCCCAAGTCTCGTCTAATTCTCAAATCAGATCAAGCTTTATATATAGTTCTTGTATTGCTTAGCAATAAATTGAGGATATTATACAAGAATAAACCTGTCAACTTCACCTAACGATTTTGCATAAGCCAGTATAGGCAAAGTTATTGCGGGTCGAGCTTCTCAAAGAATCCTTGTTACATAAAATTAAATGAAAAATACTTTGGAGTCAATCCAACTGCAGGAGAATTTACATAGGTACTCATGCATGCGAATTTCCAAAAGCGAAGTTACATATTCCATTTCCATTCTCATCTACGACAATATCTAGTAGCAAACTTTATCGCTTCTTTCAAGCCGTACAATCCAATTTTACGAATACGAAACATAAGGAAGTCATTTTGATGAAATATCCAAATCATTCACTCAGCTAGCTGAGTACAAAAACAAAAACTTCCAAGAGCATAGAGCATCGCTCCGTGGAATAAGCTTCGCGCACACGCTATGTACATACCCCGTAGTAATAACGTCCCCGCTTAAAAAAAGCCGGCCCGTTAAAATATTCCGGTCTGGTCTATTCCAGCTCGGCAGCAGCCAGCCACTCCAACCTGATATCCCCGGGGATGAGAGGACGAAGCGACGTTTCACGGTCTCGAGCCTTATCTCTCCCGTCACGAGACGTCGCGCGCTATGGCGGGCTTCTTCTTTCTCCCGCGTGGCGCCCCGCGGCGGACTTCCAAAACCGGCACGGCGCTATACTCGCATCTGACCTTGAAACGAGAATCGCGAGTTTCCATTAAGTTTATTACCCAGGGCTCGTTGCTCGACTTTCAGTTTTTTTTTTTTTTTTTTTGTTTGGGGGGGAAAGGATATGAAAGTGATGCGTTTATTAAAAACTTGAGTTCTCGTAAGTAGATGCGTCGAGGTTTCGTCAGACGCGATGCAATTGTTATGATACAATTTATAGTAAAAAGAAAAGATAAAAGCAACCTGTAAAACGACATTATCGATTACACGGCCGACAATGATTTTCACCCTCAGTACCGAGAGGCGTCGTCTCTCGTTTCTCTCCTCGTTCTTTCTTGCCTATACGCTACTACGACCACGAGCCACACTACATACATGCATACGGTAGTTAGCTTCGGTGAGCTGCAGTAGCAGCAGCAGCAGCAGCCCTGGCCGTATCTCGCAGTTCGATGTTTGCTCAGCTTGATTCATACTCCCTGTCCCTATAAAGCCCCTCGGTATATATCCTCTGCAACACACAACCACCTCCTTCCTCTTTNGAAAAAAGGAAACCGTTAAAAAAAAATAATTTTGGATTTCCTTTTTTTTTAGAACATTTTTCGGGAGCTCGACTTTCTTTTTTTTTTTTTTTTTTTTGTTTGAGGGGGAAAGGATATGAAAGTGATGCGTTTATTAAAAACTTGAGTTCTCGTAAGTAGATGCGTCGAGGTTTCGTCAGACGCGATGCAATTGTTATGATACAATTTATAGTAAAAAGAAAAGATAAAAGCAACCTGTAAAACGACATTATCGATTACACGGCCGACAATGATTTTCACCCTCAGTACCGAGAGGCGTCGTCTCTCGTTTCTCTCCTCGTTCTTTCTTGCCTATACGCTACTACGACCACGAGCCACACTACATACATGCATACGGTAGTTAGCTTCGGTGAGCTGCAGTAGCAGCAGCAGCAGCAGCCCTGGCCGTATCTCGCAGTTCGATGTTTGCTCAGCTTGATTCATACTCCCTGTCCCTATAAAGCCCCTCGGTATATATCCTCTGCAACACACAACCACCTCCTTCCTCTTTTCTTCTTTCCCTCTCTACTCGCTCTTACCGCTCTCTCACCCACACACAGATATATATATATATATATAGATATGCACACGTTAAGCTTCGACACACATGCGCATATACACTACTGGTTGTATCACTTTTTACCGTCTCTGTTGCTCCCGCGGCTTTTCTCGCTTCCTCTATTTTCCCTTTCCTATTTCGCTTCCTTTTTCGCGAGTGTGTGATGCATATTCTTTATTTTGCCTTGTACCGGAGCCGACTAAAGCGACTTCCACTGCTCTACGTATATATGTCTGAGCGTAGACTTCGCAGTAGCAGCAGCTACTCGTTGACATTCTCTTACACTTATTCGCGTGTTTGTTCGCTCGCGTGTTTGCAACGTGAGCTTACTTACACGAGATATAAGCCGGGTGTCGTGTACGTTTTTACGTCTAATTCCTCGAAATAGAAAAACGTTATGTCCTCCTGAGAGTACGTGTTACGCAACAACGTTGAAAAAAAAAAAATGGAGGCAAAAGAAAACTGCTTCCCGGAATCCCGTTTAATTTGCATGATGCCGAGCGTAAGTACGAATAACCATTCATACAAAATGTAAATACTCGTGATATATAACTTGCGTCTGCTTGCGTTGGGGTCGTGCGCGAGAGAACGCTGTATACACGAGAGAGAGAGAGAGAGAGAGAGAGAGAGAGAGCTCGCGTGTCTGCTTGTGTCCAAGCGTCGGGTCGCGCATAGTGAAAGGAGGGTTTGTGCTATGCGTTTGTACAGGCTTTGTTGGGGTAACCCTCTTGGGATTAGGTACCCAAGAACAATATTCGTGGAAGGTACGAGCTCGCGGTTCGAAGCTGCTACTGCAGCAGAGAGTCGAGATGCCCGCAGGAGTCGTTTAGGCCTGACTTGGAATGTGAGCGCGTATGTGGCGGTGAAGCGGCTTTTCTTTGTTCCAAAAATCTACTTAGGCGATTAATGTTTGCGGTGTATTAGCTCTCTTGCGATGGTTATTGCTTGTGGCTTGGCTGGATGTGAAGTTATTTTGAATAGGTTTGAGTGTTATGAGAAGATTAGGATAATTAAAAGAACGATTTTCATTTTCAAAAAGTGGTAACTGTTCGAGTTGTTCGCGATGCTGGTGCTGTGTAGGAGTAGTTTAGAGGATCTCCGCGTAGAGCAGTAAGCCAGGTTCAACAGACTAATCTCTTCATAAAATACAAATTAGTCAAGCTAATAGTTTGACCAAAGTCCTCTAACAAGTTGACAAATGGATACAGGTATATCGCTTTTAGGCACAATCCCCGTCCCGGCATTAGGCAACAGAAATTGATGGTACCGAAAGGCTTTACTCAGCGTGTATACGTACCAGAGGCGTTTCCGAATTCAGTTATACACTGGACAAAAAACTTTTCGTAATCATCTCTAATAATACATGAAACAATCGATTACCCATAAAAGTCCATCTCGTCATATTAGAAAGCTATTCTTCATCGATAGAATGAAAATGTTATCAATTACGAATGAAACGCGCGCTGTGTATAGGTGTGTGTGTGTGTATGTGTTCGCCTCTTAATAAAGATTAATAGCTAACGCGTGAGTGCTAGCGCTGTCATCGCTATTCAATGGAATTGTCACTTGGGCGAAACACATTACCGTCAAATCAATATTTCAACGACTCCCGATATTCCCGTGACATCGCATAAAACGAAAATACTATACAGTGTGTGTGTGAGCTCGCCGAGTGCAGGGAGCGGAATAAATCGAACAAATTAAAAACAGCAATTCCCTTAATGTAAACAGACTTTCCGAGCTAATTTGAATTAATTTCCAAGCGACGAGCATTGACCCGACGAGACAAAACTCTCTCTCACTCTTTCTTTCTCTTTTCTCAGAGCAGCAACTCCAGTCGAGCCAATAAACGTCCCCTCGATTCTCCCTAATTTTCTCAGCGTGCGCAGCTAAAAAGTCGGACAATATTCTTAATTGTCCCCAAGAAAAAGTTCCACACCGAGTGCTGTGCGATTTCACGAAAAAAATGAGGGAGGAAAAAGAGCTTGTTTATTAATGGAGGCGAGCGAGAGAGAGAGACAGAGCAGATATGGACGTGGCAGAAGCGAAGCTCTAGAGCTTAATTCGCGATAATTAAGGAGTGCCAATTATAAGTTGACAATTTGTCGAGGGTCTTGCCCAGCCCGATATCACATTTTCCGCTCGGTTCTTCGTCTTCTCGTTTGCTTGTCTCCTTTACTCGGAAACGCTGTTGAGGTGGGGGAGTCAACTGCTGTAGTTTACACGGTGTAGGACGAAATCGTACCTGAGCAAACAGAGGCAAAGTGGAGAATGCAAAATGCTTGATTTTCTCTTTCCTGGTATTTCTGAATGTATATATACTGTAATTAGAGGTTAACAAATGTCTGAGCAAATACGATTTCATCACTTGAGCTACGTGAAGATATCACTTTAAAAAAAGACTCGAGAGGAAATGGACGCAGCCAATCAGCACGGAGTGCAATTTTTCTCGCCTTACGTTAAAAGCAAGTTTACGAAAGCCAGACCGACGGAAAAAATTCCGGACGACGTTCTTTGTCATTGTCAGAGGCGCGAGCGATCTGCTCTCGCGACTCTTAACTTTTTTCATCCTTTGTGCGACTTTGTACACTCCAAGAGCTGATACTCGTTCGGAACAGCGAGACACGTACACTGCAAGATTAATTTCTCTGACGATTAA
Source organism: Pteromalus puparum (assembly GCA_012977825.3). Lineage (NCBI taxonomy): Eukaryota > Metazoa > Arthropoda > Insecta > Hymenoptera > Pteromalidae > Pteromalus > Pteromalus puparum. The sequence goes on from CM053172.1 coordinate 1,309,900, forward strand.
ACTTTATCCAGCTCCGAAGAGACAGAAATGTCAGCCGATGAAAATAGATTCATTCATCTATAATCCAATCCGAATCGAAGCTATCTATCAATGGATAGAGACGACATTCGTTTTCGCTTCATGTAAAATGCAGCCGACATCGCAGCCCTTTTCAACTGGAGGATCCATCACGTCCTCTCCGTGTCCGCAGCGAGCAAGCTAATCCGGAAAAAAGCGCAAACCTCAATTAATCCGAAACATTGTCCGTCGAGCCAAAAAAAAAATCCCAGTCATTGTCCGCTGCATGACTCCATAAACCAGTAGAACAGCGACATGACGAGTGCAACAACACAATACATCCCTATCCTTCAAGCTGTGATCGATGCAATCCGACAAAAAAGATCAGGACGAATCGTCAACGTTTCGGATTTAATAAAAACGATCAGAAAGATAGAGGGAGATAGAGAGAACACGAGAGAGAGAGAGAGCCATTTCGATTCGCAAAATATGAAATATAGGTGCGGAACGAGCGAGCCTCCGGCGTAATCCACTCACGCAGCCTGTATGGCGCGCGTCGAAAGCCCAATTTCCCATCGACGCTTTTAGCGTGTTTCAAATTCAGGTCGTCGGAGAGGGGGAGAGAGAGAGACGGTAGAGGAGAGGCTAAGTAGAAAACGAACCCCCTCCTCCACACGTTGCTGCTGTGGCTGCTCTTTTCATGTAAATTCGATGCGCCACTAGCGCTTTTGTTGGAAAACAAAAGCAATCGAACAATATTTTAGCGGCTGCTGTGTGAAGCAAGGCTTTGGAAATTATTTCTTCCTCGTACATGCACCCCACGTTCGTAATGTTGGACGGTTCTTTGACCCTTTTTACGTGGGAATTCGGACTTTCGAAAGTGATGTCGAAAATGGAGATGACAGTAGTATTATGCGGGAATCGGAAAACCCGTTTTTCGGACGAGGCTATGCCGGGAAATTGCGGTTGTGGTATTCAATTTACGTAATGCGTGGCGGTGGTCAATTGCACGTATAGCTTGTTTACATTTTTTATTCGAAGAATGATTATGTTAATTTTCAGCAAATTGAATTTTTGGCTGCGAGAAAAGTCTAACGGTATATATAAAAACGATTAGATGACGAATCGCCGCGCGGATTTTATTTACGTTCTATCGACTTTACTGGCAAGCCGCAAAACCTGGCGACTGCTTTATATACATAACACGTTCACTTCTCCAATCTTCGCGATTGAGCTTTTCGAAAGGACATATAAAGCGAATTGTAAAATATGTCGCGGATTTAGAGAGCCAGTAAAATTATTATTGCCTGGGAAAAATTTTAATTGTTTACTGAATATTGAGCTCCGTTTGAATATTAAATCGCGTAATGAACAATAGGAGATTCCAGATGCGCGAGGAGGGAGACGAGCGTTTAATTGAATTAAAAATTCCGCCAGCCAGTGCTTAACGAGTGTAATAATAGTCAAACGTAATGGATATTGCGCTGTCGCAATTTCGCGTCTGCGCGCGTATACACACATTCATGGAGAGAGGCGCGGGAAATCTTTTTGTTCGCGCTCTCGCGTCACACCGGATCCTTTTTATTCAATTCGTTCATGTACAGGGTAATTAAGGCTGGCTTTTGTTAGATCTCTAATATTTTTAAAAATAATTGTAAATTCATTGTTATCAGGCTCTCCCTTGTGGGTGTAATTTTCCTTCGAACAAAGGATAAGAAAATTTATGTAACTGTAATTGTTAACTTTGTCCAATCGTATACGTGTTTTCTATATTTAACAATTTCGTTATTCAAATTCGAGTCTTTTCCAGAGACCTTCATCGCGAATTTTTAACGATTAGTCTTTTTATGGACCGATTAAAGTCAAAGTACTACAGCCACCGCGCGAAGGCCAACCTGCATTAAGTCGGCAAGGCTGCGCCGTCCACCCCATAAACGTAATCTCGCAGGTTGTCCTTCAGGAGGTCCAAGCTGGAGGATGGAAATTGCGTAGGGGTGAATTTATCGCCCCCAAGTTTGATTGGTTGTACTTGTGGCGTCGGCGCATTTTTTTTTATCAGAAGCTTTCTAGCTGGGATATCGTTGCGGTATAGGGTCACTTTTTTACAGGCTGCTTAGTGCGTTTTTATCTCAACAGATTTGAAAAAAAAAATCAATACCACTTTTGACCATATCCAACGAAAGTTCCAGCCATTTCATCTAACATTCCCATCAGCGTCGCGCGCGAGTCATCCAATACAATTCGCGAAGCTCACGCGCATCCATTCAAATCCACTTTTATTATTCCATCTACGCAACAAAACTGCTGGCTTGTCTCTACATTCCGCAAAGCCATCAGCGCATATCAACGAGTAGACGAGTAGATTGAAAATAACGACACAAGCCAATATACGAGAGGAGAGCCTGTGTGTCGCCTATATGCTTGCACTCGTAAAGTAAATTAGCTGGCAATTATTTTCCCGACTAAAGATAATCGCTTGACCATGTAAGCACCGTCGAGCCACACAGCAAAGCAGCCAACGGAAGGGTTTAACGAGCTGGTTTAAGCTGAACGATGTTCTCGGGATAAAACAGCGAGCTAAGTTCAATTATGGAAGCGATAATGAAAGCCCCTCTCTCTCGTGGCGCGAAATTCCTCATCGACGTTGTTGTCCCTCTAAACACGTGCGAATAAAGTCTGTTCCCTCACTGATTCTCTAATTATCACACTCAGCTCCTATAGCTATTTTAGCTCGAACGACGATCGTTTGAAAAAAAAAAAACTCGTTCGCAGAGAGAAAAACTTTATCGCACACGAACGACCGAAGACCTAACTGCAGAAATTGCCGCTCATTTCACCCTGGGCTTTATCGCGTGCGTTCGCAATAACAAATAATAAAGTCCAAGACCGCGAAAGATAAAGTCTCGAGGTTCGAAGAAAAATAAATTGCGTCGAGTGCGTGCTAGCCTTATTACGCGCATTGTTCACGGCACGTTGCAACTTTATTGTTGCCATATCGTTCGTTCACACACACACACACGTGCGTAGTTGCGGTCTCGGGTCGCGTTCTATACGACTGCGCGATAAACGTAAATTGAGACAGCCGGCGGTAGCGGTGACGTGACGCGGATATTATCCCGATCCCCTGGCGCAGCAGCTCTGTTATGCTTCATAACGGTGTAGCCTTCGCTTCTTTCTTTTCCTTTTTTTTTTCTCTCTCTCTCTCTCTCGTTCCTCCATATACCCGAAGCGCGAGACGTTCTGAGCGCGCAGATAGCGGAGGTAAAACAATGGAGTAAAAAAATGATGCGAGGAGGGGAAAATAGAACGGGTAAATGAGAAATATGAACTAGATGCATGAAGCACTCGTAAATCGTGCGTAGGGTTATCAACTGCAAATGAGGATTTTCCAGTCTTTTACTGGTGTATACGTGCTGTCTCGACTCGTTTTTTTCGTTACGCGCTCTCTGCGGGGATATTTATTGTCTGAGCCGTTGACTGGTTATTGTTTTTGTTTTATAATAAGGCTTTTTTTCATTTTTCATTGCTCCTCGTGTTTTACAATAAAGTCCGTTGGCTGTAACCTCATCTGACCGAAACTAGGTTGTACTACTTGGCTGGTAATTACGACACCTAAATACCTTTCTTTTGTGCAAACGAAAATGTCTTGACAATGTTTCTGGAGAAAAGTGCAGCAACAATTTTTCCATTGTTACACGGCTTCCACAAGCATCAAGCAGAGGAAGCGTACACGACTACGGCGAGAGAAGACCCACGTATACACGTAGAAATGAAGGAAACGCGCCGTCGACGTAACCATCGCCGTCGTCATCATAGTCGTGGAATATCTTTATCTTTACGAGGCCCTAATGTTTTTAATTTCACGGGGGATTATCGTAAACGCCAGTAGACGCGCGCTCGCGGCGGAAAATCGCGTAAAAGCTCCGCCACGCCCATCGTTAAATATTAACCGTCTCTCTCTTTCCTCGTGCTAAACGCGCTGTTGCCGTTCTTGGCTTATTCTCGCTGCGGAACGAGATGCTGCGACAGAAACGGTCCCGACGATCGAACGCAAGTTGCAATATTTTCGGTAGAAGTGATGATTGTTATTCTAAACTGCTATCACGCGACGCTTGAAGCAAAGGTCATCTGGTAAAGCGACCTTCGCCAGCACTAACCCAAGCGGTAACTGGCACGACGACACTGTGAACCAGACTCCCAGTCACATGCACATTTGCCGCAGACAGACGGATAGACGGTTCAAAAGCCAGAGAGAGAGAGAGAGAGGAGAGAGAGTGAGAGCGAGAGACAGCCAAGTCGCGCTCCGCCCCGCGAAATATGGCGCGAGCCCGACTAGGACGTCGGTGATTGGGTGACGGGGGAGGACCTCTGCCAAGCCAAGACATTGGGTATACCGCTTTCTCTCTCTATATCCGTCTACCCCTTCTTCTCGCTGCACATTCCATTCGATAAAAGCCGGCCTCCGCAGACGGTGAAAATATTCGTGGTCCATCGTCTGAACCGACGATTACGATCGTTCAGGCTGATTCGATCGAGTCACGAGGTCGAGGCCAAAGGTCGTTGAACTTCTCAGAGGGAAGCTCGACCTTGGTCAATTATTTACCGTGCGGGTAGGTACTTGTGAATGTGACCGTTTGACGAACCTTGCGCAGTTTTGAGATTAAATATTTTAAAATGAAATCTTTTCTCTAAAATTAAAAAGTTCGAACACCCTGAAAATTCCACCCCACCCCATTCAGCAGAAATGGTCGATACCGAAGCAAACAAGCGCAGCAGTCTGGTGTCTATCGAGTGTGTTTATAGAGAACACGTGAATGCGCGCCACGCTCGAGCACTTGTTTGCGGAAGGGTGCGGATAGATTAATCATCCGTTAAGCCCTATAGCAAGACACGCCGCCGCGTTACCTAATCCACCCTCGCACACCGGTCCTACACTTTATTGGTACTTCCGACCGGCCGATTTTCAAACCTGTTTTTCGTTTGTTTGCCATAAAGGGACCGTCGAATGAGCTTGTTTCGACGAACTTTCAAATAAGAAGGTGGAATTCTATCACACGAGACGTGTCGCCTTGCGAATAAGTGGCTCAAAGGGAGAATATAAACGCATATGGGCTTCGATCGACATTCGATTTGGGCAGAGTACACAAACGTCTATACAGAGCCATCAATACGGAGCGACAGCGGCGTTACTTTAACGCTTGGTATAACTCGAAAAGTTTCCCTCTCCTTCGCGACCCTCGTCTGTATGGAAAATACGTCGATCCGCGAACCTGAGCCTCTCAAAGCCTCGGTCGAATCGTGCACGGGATCTCGCGTTGTTGAAGGGTATGGGTGAAAAGCGATTCTACCCATAGGTGTGTGTGTGTGTGCTTTAGCTTTTTTCTCTTATTTCCACAGTTGGACCAGCTCCCTTTTTTCGTCTCTTTTTTGGGATACTTTAAATAAGCCTCGCCATGAGGAGGCTTTTCAGGGGATATTGTTACCCGTAGATGAATGCTAAACTGCTCCATGAAGCTTTTTTTTTTGAAAATTCGGTCGGTGAAAAAAAAAAGGTGATATTGAATTTAACGCGGTGTACAGAGATAAGGGAAAACAGCTCCTTGAAGCAAGTTTACGAAGCAGGACAAGCGCGTGCTCAGGTGTGAGGGTATACGACGTCCATCGCTTTGGGAAAGCACCGTGAAAAAGCTCGCGTCGAGGAAATTTAGGGTGCTTTTAAAAAGCCACGGCTCCGTTTCCCCGTCAACCTTGAGACCCCGAGAGTTACGTGCGGCGTTAAGCGATTTAAAAAAGTGTCCCGTTAAATTCTCTCCAAGTATTCAAGTATCCAGAACCGTTTTTTCATCGAAAGCTTGCAAAAAAAAAGCACACGAGAGCAATTAACTTATCGCTCGCGCCGATAAACTTTTTACCGCAGCGAACACGCACGGCTGTATCGCCCGTCGAAATAATTCGCAGCCGAGCGACAATTAGCACACAGAGCGTCACACAGGGGCACATCTCATGCCAGTCTCTTTTGTCTCTCTCGCGCGCTCGTACACACGCACGTCCAAGCGCTTTAATTGATCGTCGTCCGCCGGCGGCGGTGCGGCTGTACAATGAGGCTTCGCGTGCGTGATTGCCGATGGTTTATTGTCGAGTTGCATTATCGACTGCTGTGCAAAACAATAAAATTATGTGCGCCTGGCGCATCACACACTCGAAATTCCTGCCAGTGATACACGGCCATTAAACATTCATTTCGCCGAATGGAATCGACGATTGTACGATAATCACCTCGGCTTCGAGTGCTCTGATATTTCCGGCCTCTCTCTCTATATCTATATCTCTCTCTCTCTTTTACTATGGTGTAGTGTATGTGTGTGTGTGTGTGTGTGTGTACACACGTGTCAAGCGCGAGAAAGGGACTTGACGTCGCGCATGTTTTTGACGATGGCGTCGGTGCGCAAGGCTTTATTGGCTTGAGAGTGTGTGTAGTGTACACCTACGACAATCGTGTCAACAGCAAAATCGATGCGCGTATGAAAAAAAAAAAAAAAATCAAAAGCAAGCCGCTGTTTGTGCTCGGACAAAGCTTCGTTATGAACTCGTTACAGCGAGCTTTTGATGGGACTAGGCTGAAATTTCGCAATCTATCCATCGAGAGAATGATTTATATGAAAAAAAAAAAATAAATAGAGCCATTTTTCGTGGTCCAAGTGCTCGACTTTTTTTGCACGCGTTTTTTTCCGTAACAAGGATGTTCATGAAAATCGTTGTGAGTGAAACAGATCCACTCGCCGCAAATGAAATTGCCCAGAGCTCTCGCACAGATCAAAGGCCGACTCTCTCTCTCCAAAAAGCCAAGAATGCTAATAACAATACCCTCAAAAAATTCCTCCCGCATTCCACGCATTCCCAGAGCGTTATATATAGCGCTTGCAACACCCGCATTTTTCCCTAATTAATCGCTCTCTCGCTCTCCCTTTCCCCTTAACACACAAGTGAGAGGGAGAGGGTGTGGCAAAATCGGGCAATATTTACCTGGTACCGCGCCTAATCACGCTTGCAGCCGGGTCTCCTTTTTACCCCTTTCTCTCGCGGCTGGTGCTCCATTTAATTAAGCCTGCCTAATGCGCCTGGCGAATTAACGAAGGGACGCAGCCGCACAGTTGAACAGAGAGAGCAGCAGCAGCCATTGGGTTGAAAGCTCGCGAAAGCGCTATTCGCTCGATTATGAGTTCCGATTGGATTTCCGGATTAACGCGTGTGCGTCAAGGAATAATATCTGAGCATGAAGTTGAAGTTAGCAGGCAGGTGGATAGTGAAAAGCAGTGGTTCTCATTTCATATGTAAAATTATCCGTAAATAGTTTTAGATCAATTGGGAACATATTGTATGAGATTTATAAATAACTATTTAAAAAATTTGCCATACGAGCATGCTTTCATTGTTGCTTGCGCGCAGAGCTCGCGCCCCGAGATTATTTGACTCGACGTTTCCGTATACGACTGGTATGTGTGTGTAGGAAAATGGAAAGATCTCATCTACCGTTTTGCGGCTAGAGCGCATTACCGGAAGATTTTCAATTCGGGTCGCGCGGTATGGAAACGAGCCGCAGCTTTATCGCCGGCGCTCTATTTTTATCTTGGGAGTTTGAGTACTTAATCGACTGCTGTATTGTATAATTCTTGGTACATAGGCATGTATACACAAAATAAAATCAAAATCAGCTCTGCGGAAGTTTATACAAGTGGAGAGATTTCCACAGAGGGAGTGGGGGAGAAATCCAAGAAGTGTAGCAATTTGTTTTTCCGATATCTCGAACAGGAGTCAGGAAGCGACCCCCCCGACATTTTTTCCCGCCGAACGCTGGAATATTAAAGCCGACCGAGAGGTAGCAGCGGAGAGCCCATGAATAGCAAATGCGGAATCTCTCCACGGACACTTTGCCTGGACGCAGGAAAGTTCGAGCCCTTGGCTTTCTCTCTCTCTCTCTCCCTCCGGGCAGTAGCCGAACTTTTAACTGGATACATTACCTGGCCGACTACCACCGCCGTCTTTTATCTTCCCAACTCTCTCTCTCTCTCTGTCCTCGCCTTTTTCCCGTGGCTATTTCCACCGCTGCGAGGCGCTCTTTTTTCTTTCCAAGGAGCGATTTCATTTTCGACCGCAACGTTTCTTGTGTTAATTCTCTTGGTTAACGATCGTTTTCTTATACGAATCGAAAAATCTATTTATTCAGTAGTGTGGAGCCAGTCGCTAATTAAAACAATTCCAAAAGCGCTCGACGAGAGCAGCCAAGCGCGTCGTATAAGAGATCTGCAAAAATAAATGCAATAATAATCTATATCGGCTGCCACCGACGCGTTATAACTCGAAAGACGAAACTGCCAGAACAGGCTGCAGCGAGAGGAATAAAATTGATGCTCGTGGAGCCAAAGAGACATTAGAGCTTCGCTGTAGGAAAACATCGCGGAAGAATCGCTTTTCCTTCCACTCGCCCGCGTAGTATAAGAAAAACTTGAGGCACTAAACAGAACGACGCGGATCTTGCATCGAACTGCTTGTGTTTTACAACTGGCCTCGCTTACTCTCCGCTCGAAATAATACGATGGTTATGCAAGAGCCCGTTGTACATTACATGCAGAGGAAAGCGCGAGCGATATTCCACAATGCATCGTCATTTTGCAATCGTGTATGGAGTAGTGCTTTCGTCCGGCGATACACACATACACTCTCTCATGCAAGTCAAATGTCGTTAAAGCATTCGTATGTATGCAAATGGCAACGGGGAAGACCTCTCACTTACGCACGGATAACTTTCCCGCCGCTGTTTGCTCTGCTGCTGCTGTTGCTGAATTTCCATAATTCACACCGTCACCTCGTGTGTGATGCCGCTGCTGCTGTTCTTCTCTATTCGCTGCAACAGTGCCTATATGCGAGTCTCTTTTTTTTTCTTCTCGTCAAAGATTGACGATTGTGGGCCGATGAATCTGTCACCCGATCGAACTTAATTAATTTATTATCTTGGGAGGCAAGAGAGAGATAATACGACCCAGTGATCGTCGAGGGACGGGCAATAATTTCCTTCCATATTTCATGAGCTTGCGGCGCTCGTAATGATTGCCGCAGTATAGTGTATGCGCGTGTACACGCGGTACCGATCTCATTGAGAGTGCATAAACGATGTTATCGCAAGAATAGCAGTGGCGCATACATACTATAGAGCTGCAGTCCCGTTTGGCTTACCTGATGGAATTACGAGCCAGCGGCTACGGCGTCCGGTAATTGGACGGCTCATATAAGCTCTGCGTGCCGTTATGAACCTATGCGCGGTGTAATGAAGGACCCGTCTCTAGGTGTGTTTATATCTCATCCCCATGATATTCTGGGTATAAATTGGACTCGATGTTTTTTCTGCAAATGGACGTAATCGCTCGGCATTGATTTGAAGTGAAATTTGATGAACGAACGCTGTGCTTTCTGTTTTCTCTTCCGCTGTTTTTGTTGTTTCAACAAATTGACGGCGTAATTGATTCGATTTGGCGAACGAGGGTTTTTTTAACCTATACCTGGTTATACTCATACATCACGCGAGTAACTAGGTGACTTACTTTTTGCACCTTTCATACCTACCCACAAATGCAAAAGCTATATATCCCAACGCGTAATACTAAACGTGTCTCGGTCGATTACCGGATCAGACGTCGACTGGGCACATGATTAATGGTCCGGCTTCGAGCGACGACGACGGTAGGGCGTTACGATGTATTGGTGCTCTGCGCTTAGTCTACTCCTGCACAGTTGGTTTTTGTCGCGTTTCATAGTTAACGATGGTTTCAAGGCTGTCGATTGTGTGTTCAAAACACGTTTTAATCGTATGAAAAAATTTTCCTCGAATAATTAAAATCTGGAGAATAATCTCTTCTCACATTCCGCGCGCAAAGAAGTCACTCGACAGGAAGTAAACAGCGAAAGTCAGAGAGAAAGAGCGCAAAATTAGAAGCGTTCTCTCTCTCTCACTTGCTCTTGCATATAAGAGCGAACGCAATTAAGATCCGCAGATCGCAAGAGCTTGCGCGTTTTCCGCGACGCTAATTACACGGCGCTTCGCGCTCGGCTCGTGTGTACTTAACGGTTAGGCGGTTAGCTCACGACACGATTCTCTCCAACGCTGCTTGTTCGGCTGGCAATAAATTGCTGCGCACAGCCAGCCAAGAGTCCTGAGTTACGAAGGAGAATAATGCGGCTTCCGCAGGTGCGCTAGCGTCTCTATGCTGCTGCGGTGTCGTATGCACGCAGCAACGGGAGAGCTGTGTAGGAGACTAGGGAAAAAGTTTGGGAGAGGCTGGATGATGAGGATTAAGGGGTTATAACGCTTAGAATGTTGCAAAAGCTAAACAAGCTCTCAATCACAGCTCACTAAAATTTTTTCCTTCTCTCTGCACACAACACAACATCGTCGTCGACGTCGATGCTGTACACATATACATGAGAGAGAGAGAGGAAAGCGTTTGCGTCCATTTCAAAGCGTACAAAGAGCAGCACGTAGCGCGTCAATATCCGCTCTCGCTGCTACTCTCACGTACGCAGACAACACGAGCCGCACGTACACACGCTAAAGAGGAAAAGCTAGAGCTGAGAAATATTTAATGCGTCGCGCGCGCGCGCGCGCGTGTTCAGCGACTCTTCCTCTATACTCTCTCTTCTCTCTCTCTCTTTCGCGTCTATCTCCGATCGGCCTGCAACATTAATGCCCAGCATTTACCGTAATGGCTCGAAACGTAGGGAAAACACTGCACCTCTGACTTGTACACCCCCTCGCTCTCGCCCCTTTTCGCACCCGGCTGTCGTGTTTCCGTTAGACGCGTCGCATGCTTGCGTTTGTAAAGTAAAAAGCCCGAGATTTTAGCTCTTGATTTATGATTTATTTTTAATGCTAAAGCATAATATCTGCACTATGTGTTCTCGTTTCTTATGACTTTTTATATTTAAGCTCCTTACCGCATCGAAATAAAACAACTTTGAAATCGCAATTCCAAACGCAAATTTTATCAATTATGCATCGCTCTAGAGAGCAACTACAATTTTCCTCCTCAATCACTTTAGCCTTGCATGCATTAGTTTGCGTTTTCTATGACACGCTCGTGAGCTCGTCAGACCACTATCGGCCGTCCGCATGACAACCAGTCACAACAGGAATTTCGTGCACACATGCCAGCGCTGCACGCAAAAACAATTGGATTTAATTTCAATTGAGAGACGAGTTTGACGCTTAATAATTCGACCGATTATTAATCCTCTAAACTTTGCCTATTAAGCGCCGTCGTCGCGACGTTGTTGTGTTTTACGCTATATGCCGTGTGTACAGCTGGCTATTCGTCGAGCTTTACTACTGGAATCCCTCGTAATTTTTATTCGATACTTTGGCTTTATATGCAGCCTTTTTTAATTAAAAGAAGCGAAACGAGCGAGATACGCGCTGCAGAGGGAAAAAGTACGATTTTGCATGTAAATATAGCTGGGGTTTAAGGGGTCGTCAATTAGGATTTAATGTTTAAGTGATTCGATATCGCGGATTTAAGTACGTTTACTGTGATAAACGTACTGGCGTTATTGCAGTTTTATTTTAAAATCCTTTTTATTTTTCAACTTCACGCTAACAGCACGAAAATTAATTTCTCAAAATGTTTTCCTGTTCCAGGTAAGCGCAGTTTGAAAGTTGACGATGAGAAAAATTCAACCATGCGCTGCACTCAGTGCAAAATCTCATTTGGTAAGAATTTTCATTAAAAAAAAACAGTTTTATATGGTGCGCAACGCGTTTCCATTATTCGAATACCACCTATCCCCACCAATATAGTACCCGCGCTTATATAACTTTTTCATTCCAACCGCTCTAACTCAGGAAGCGTCAAAAGCACGTATATATGCATCCACACAATCATCGCGTATATATACAAACAGCGCGTCGTTCATACGTACTCGTGAAGCCGTACATTTATCATCTTAATTAATTACGACGGAGAAGAATCACTTGAAAAGTTTTCGAGTGCGCGCGCTAGCGTTCGCTCATACCGTCGACTTCTCTCTTTTTCTCCTCGCCGTAAATAAGCCGCAGCTGCGGAGTTTTAATTATTGCCATTCCTCCCGCATCCTATATACCTATCGCGAGCAGAGAGAGAGAGAGAGAGAGAGAGAACCGCCAAGCGTTTCGTGAGATTTAATTATGCAAATCGCTGGGGCCCACTAGACAGAACCAATATTTGCCCGCTGCGAGAGAAGGACTTTAAGCCTTGGCTCACAGCGCCGAATTTTCTCGGGGGACGCGCGACCGTTTTGTTGAAAAATTGTAGCTCGGGATTAGCCGAAAAGGCAATTAGTTTGCTATACTGATGTGTACGCGCTTCGGTAAACCGGTCGATCGATAGGCTCTCGTATATTTGAATAAACAAGCATCGTCTTCTTACGCCTTGGAAGAGCCATTGATCTCCTGCGAGAGAGAGAGAGAGAGAGAGAGAGAGAGCTTTGTTACGGGAATATCGACTCCTCGGCTTCTTTGTTACAGAAGACGCGCCACCGCGATCTTCCCTTGTTGCGTCGTGTTTACTCTGCATTGCGGATTGGTATTCTCTACTCGATCGCGGCGGCGGCAGCCTTTAACCCCAAAGAGGAATCCATTCTCTACTCCCGACATGTTGACTTTGATGCCACAAAGCTGCAGTACTGCGTCTGAAAGTTCCAATTAATTTGCAGGATAATCGCGCGGTTAAGTTTAAGTGATTTATATAGCTCTGACGGCCGTAGTATCGATGAATAATCATCCGAACAATTTCCCGCGTGTATACTTGTACACTGCACTCAAAAGCGAAGTATAACGGAACAACGATCATCCCCACCATTGAGAGAACGAGAAGCTGATAGATATTGTGAACGACGCGAGCAAAGTGCGACCACTCGGTAATTGTTACATCGCATGTCCGATCGACCGAGAAAAGGAGGGGGACCAGTGTGCGCTGCCTATATTCCAGGGATTGATTTATCGCCGCAGTGAAAGTGCACCGCTAAACGGCCCGTCAATTTTACCGCTTTAATAATCAAAATGACAGAAATAATTAACTCCGCGATGCGGGATTACGCGTATTACGGGCTAATCTCCGATTTCGATGCATGCGAGCGCTTTCCTCTCTCTTATTTTTCAACACGGCTCGATGCCACGACTGATTGACGCTCTATGTAACTTAATGCGATCTCTCTCTCGAGGGTGAGGCTTTTGTTTCATCGAAATTCGATTATGTAAAGTGGCGTTTGAGGAGAGAAAACTCGGACGATTTTTTTTTATTCATTAAATTTCAAAAACACAGCACAAAAAAATTCCACGATAAACAGATTATACCAAAACGCAGAGCAGATGATTCCTGTGCCTGGTATAGCGGAACGAAGCCGCGCCTATTTCCTCAATCAGTGCTGTGCGGCGTTGACGTGATGCGCAAGGGATGTTACCAATTATTGCTAACTACTGCCGCGTCGATGAGACACACCGAGTTCTCGGCTTATCGCTTTCTCCCTTTTGATGCTGTCTACGCTACGAGACTCGGGCATTGTGATGAATACCGAGACGCTTAATCTTCGTCTTTCCGCATCGCTGATGTACTTAGTCGCGTTCTGCCATTCGTTGTCAATTTGATTTCGGGGATTTTTTCTCTTAGAAGAGGCTCTGTAATAGCAAAATTTTTATGCCACAATTTTTTATTTCATTGGAAAACCGTATTCGACGATTTAAGTAAAGATAACACAGAGCCAAAGTTGTTTAATAATAAACGCCGCAGAGACTACAAGCATAATAAATTAATCCACGACGTTTGAATACCAGCGCGGGTCGCATTATCGACGGACAAACTTGTTCGAGCACAAAAACGTAGTACAGCGAGTGAGAGTAACGGCAAGATTTACATGGCTCATCTTGAAAATTTTCGTAATGATGAAACTTTTCCCTAACAAAGTTCTTCCGTGTAAGCGCGCGCTCGTGCGCAATATAAAGCTCTTATCGAAAGGTCTCCTCTTCGCTTGGCGCACGAAAAGTTGCTGGCTTTGCGTAGCAACGAATTCACGGTAGAAGTTATTATTGCGCGTGTATTCTTTAAGGAAAACCGTCGTCAGACATGATTAACGGCTTGGCTCGTCTCGTAAAGAGTGACTCTCAAAAGGCTGTAATATGGAATCGCGTAAATTTTGCTTAATCAATAAAGCAAGTGATGAATGGTCGAAGAAGAAGCGGTTTATAGTTCGCAACGGATTCAAAGTGGGTTAAAAGAACTATGGTTTATATTTTATCATTGTTGCTCAAACTTACAATTACCACGGAATTAGATTAATAGTCAAAACTCCTTGAAAAGTAAACTCCGTGAAAAAAAGAGGCAAAGACGGAAGAAAACGGAGTGTAAAAAGCCAATACCGGACCTTTGGACGTTGAATAGTCCTGAAGAAGATGGCTGGAATAGATTAAAGTTCCGGCGAAAAACGCAACGATACCTCTAGGAGCCAGGAGCAACAGACCTGCAGCAGCAGCAGCAGCAGCTGTAGCTTTAATCTCCGTCTCTCGGCGAAAAGGAAACAAATCACGGGTCTTATCGCCTGGAGTGTAGAAGCAGATAACAACTTTTCTCTCCCAGCGCTGTGCGCGGATTTTCTCGTTTCAGCAGCAGCAGCAGCCGCACATACACATAAAGCCACGTGTGCGAGAGCGCAATAATTGCGCGACTCGCGGATTCGCGCGATTTAAACTTGTCAGGAAGTTCATGCATGAATGCTCTCTCTCTCTCTCTCTCTCTCTCTCTCTCGGCAGCGAATTCACCGGGCGGCGGCTTTTTACTTGGGCAACTTCGGCAACTACTGGTCCAGACCGGACTAAATGTAAATGTACATTGATTTAGGAGTTGGCTATTTAAGCGGACTTCCAGCACTTGGAAATTCATGCAGTTTAGCGTTGGGGAGTTTGTATTTATGATTTAGTTGGGGAATGTTTTGACGTGAGTTGCTGATTTTTTAATAGGCTTCGCGTGTTGATTGACTCTCGACTGCGTTTCACACGACTCGTCGACTGAGCTCTAATTAGTGTAATTTCAAGTTTAATTATTTTGCAATGTTGGGCGAGCTTTCGGGGAAACTACGTTTAGATTTGCACGGGGATTTATGGTGAATGCCTAATTAAGTGTGAAAATTGTTGTGGATATAGGCAATTACAATAATTATCAGGCCATTTAATCACCTGATGGAATGTTGCAATCGGTATCAACAAAGTTGTTTGTGGATGAGCCACTTCATTCCGCGATCAAATGCAACATTACCCGCAGGTTTACAAACATTGAACCATGCATTACGTAACGGAAAATTATTAGAGTATTTGCCAACTCACTGACCGCTGGTAATGAATTGACTTGGATTGTATTTAATGATGACTATACCAAAGTCGTCGATTAATTCAGTACGACGTGATAACAAATCCTGTTGATAATGATAACTCAGAGAGACACAACGACTGCACGCAGGGTTCGTTCCCGTCTTCTTTTTCACACTCGCAGCAAGATCCCGACTGCGGAAAGCCTGCAACGAGGAAAATGAATTAACCGTTAGCTACAAATCACGGTACGAGGACTCCTACGAATTAAAACCGCTCTGTTCGCTTACTCCCTCTCTCTTTAGCTTTTGCATTTTCCCGACAAAGAAAGAGAAAGAGAGAGAGGCAGAAACGCGGGGAAGATTGAAGATTTCCGAGGCGCTCGTCTCCTCTTTTTCCCCGCTGGGATAGCGAGAAGAGGCGAAAGTTTATTTGCCGACGCGATAAAGCCTCTTCTACGGCGAAAGCTCTCTCTCTCTCTCTCTTCTCGGGTCTCGAGAAATTCGAAACAATCAAATTTTCCTCTCGTTTTTTCGTTCGCCATTGGAAGCCGTATTGTGCTGCTCGTCTCCCCGTCTCTGGCGCAGCACCGGGTTTATTAGATGATTTCGCTTTAAAAGGAGCTTTTACCGTGTCTTCTGCTTTACGATATTCGTTCAAAGCTAGATGTGCCTTGCTGTTGTTCTGTAATCAGCTCGAATGTTTTTAATATCTCTGTGATTGTGATTGCAAAATATATCTTTTATATTCTGAAAAAATTATTTATTCATCCAAGTAGATGCGTCAGATAAAAAAGTGATGGAAATATCAAGTTTACCGATGCGAAACAAACTCGAGCCAGAAACCACTTAACCGATCCTTTATGTTTCACTAATGAAGTCAAGTAGGCTGGAAAATGAGCACAGTATCGCGGCGCGCATATAATTTACTCGTTCGAAACCAAGCGTATAATCACGACTGCACGTTTAATAAGTGCAATGAAAACGCCAGACTCTCTCTCTCTCTCTCTCTCTCTCTCTCTCTTTCTCCCACGGGTAAAGTTGCTAAAATCCGCTCGTAGATTAGCCAATAAATCGAGGCTGAAAGGAGAAATTCATTAACCCACAACAATAAATAACTGGGACTCGAGTTCTCTCTCTCTCTCTCTCTCTCTCTCTCTCTCTCTCTCTCTCTCTCTCTCTCTCTCTCTCTCTCTCCTGCTTACTCTTTCGAGCAACTCGAGAGCTGCAGCGCGCCGAGTACGAGGGCGCGAAACAATAGTTTATAGTATATTTATGCAAAGTTTCCAAGTGCAAGAGTGGCGCCGCCGGCGAGCTTGGCAACACTTGCTATAGCGCCCGCGCGCACACGAGAGAGAGAGAGAGAGAGAGAGAGAGAGAGAGAGAGAGAAAGACTGAAGAAGGGACTATAGGGCCAAGTGCCGAATGAGGGAGTGTATGAAAGACGCGGAAACAGAAGGCCGGAAGAGAAACGGCAAATGAGGTGGGTGAAACGGTTGTGACTGAGATTTTGGGACACAATGTTGTGCAAAGCTTGCAAAGCTTGCGTTTGTTCGTTAAAATAAAATTCAAGTTGTTGAATCTCGCGAACGAATTAAAGGTGGAAAAGCGAAGATAGAGGCGTTACCAGTACTCGGCGCTCATCGTGGCGATTGAAACTTAGGGAGAAAATTAGCGGCTGCCCTCCTGGGAAAACTACGGCGCTTTGGGGTACTCTTTCGGAGGCGCGAGGGTGCGAACGAGAAAACAAAAAGCGGGAAGGTTCAACGAAATTAGCACGTCGATATTTACCGGCTGCTTGTTTGACTTGACTTTTGGGCGATGATGGGGTGAATCTGCTTATCGTTGGAACCATCGAATTATTATCGTAATATTGTTTAAGTGGAATTAGACTAAAAAAAAAGATACTTTGGGTTGATCCCAGGCATAGGCAAGAGAGATTCCCAAAAAGCCATAATCTAGTACGTCTACCGTAATTAACCGAAGCGTTCCTCAACTCCAGCACATTCCCGGACTTTCAAGCCCACTTCGAGCTCATTATAACCTCTGCTTAATAACCCACAATCGTTTCTCACCCAAGTCTAAGCTCTCGCCCATTGATTAAATCCGTAAACTTTGCCAGAAAGAGAGAGACAGAGAGAAAGGGGGAGTGGGTCGTGGAGTAGAGAAGCAGAAGCACATATAGTTTTACGCTCGCTCGCGCGAAGTGCCTCGCGCAGTTTCGTCGTCGCGGGGCATTAGTGCCGGCAGGTTGAACAACTGCAGTCGCTGCGTAGAGGCGGTAAGTGTAACCTAAGATTTCATTAGCTAACGCTCGAGCGCGCACCTGGGAATTTATGGCGCGCTCGCTCGTATGGAATGCCATAGCCTATATCCTGGCAGTGGCGCCTCTTGCCAGTCGCTCGTTCGTGCACATCTCGAGACCTCGAGAGCTCGCGGAAGCAAGCAAGTGTGCAACGGGTTATATGGTTCATCTGGCGCGTTGCTATGATGTTTCTGTCGCGTTAATTGTTTACAATTAGCGTTGAATTTTTACCTGTCTATGATTTTGAAGATAGGTGAATATTTTGTTGAATGTCAAGGTGAAAATCGACAAACATATTGCGAAAATTGTAAATCGATAGTTAAAATTGCAGTTGACTCATTTCACAATTACCGTGAAGAAGTTACGCAGTATGTAATATTTTGCAAACATTTCGTTCGGAAATTCATTGTGAATAAGTAAGTCGCAATACGTGAAACAATATTTGCTCACCAAAAATTTACTGTATCACTAGTATCACTATCCCTTCAGTTGAAGCAACCAGTCAGATCAATTATATCAAAAATACTTTGAAAACAATGAATATACACTGGTATCTTCTACTTACACTGTGTATACCAGTAACACATTGCATACCTTATGATGTGAGTCGTGATGTAATCGAAACGGTGATAGAAGAAAATCTAATAAATCAAATAGTAATTATATGTGAATCATCTATAAATACATTTTCAAAAACAATATCAAGTATCATAAATAAGTTACCTTCGTTCATCATAAATATGTCTGATTTGGATTTAAATGTTACATCTAATCGTAACGTGAAATCTTCATTCACTGCATTCTGTAAATCAGACGTTTTGTATTTAATTTTCGAAAATGAGAGTAACTCAACAAGTAATGTACAAATTGATAACATGGTTGATCATGTCATAACACTAAATAAATCTTTGAGCTGCCCAAGCCCTAGACCGAAGTGCTTGATTTTTACGGTTGCATTGAGTCGAAGTTCGAATCTTCGAGGATTTTTCGAACAGGCTTGGGATATGCAATTTCTGAATTTGAATGTGATTGAATGCATCAAACTCTCTAAAGGTTTGCGTACTTCTGATTCTATGTTTATAGATTGTCACGACACAAAAGTACATGAATACAATCCATTTTCAAACGTTTATAGTAAAAGGAGGCTGTCAAACCAAACTCAATTTTTTTCGAACAAATTAAAAAATTTGTATGGCTATCATTTAAATACAATGTTTACTGAATATTCTTTTCGAATTATGATAAATAAAGATAAGGAAGAAACAGATATACTGAAAAAAATAGAAGGAGTTGATGTTTCTATAGCGAAAACATTATCATCATTTATGAACTTCACTCTAGTATTTGTTCCTAATTCACGTCTAAAACATATCAAATCATCTGTATTTGATAATGCACATTCAGATATTTTTCTTGCTCTAAGACATCGAGATATTGATTTTTCATTGAATTTGTATATTGCATATGTAAGCGAGTCCCAACTAGTTTGGCAAAAAACTTCTCCGCTCAATCCTAACTGCAAAGTTCTAATTGTTAAACAACATGGAGTACAAACAATTAATTTATCTTACCAATTAGTGATTTTTATTGGAGTCTTTTTTTGCTTGATCATACTAATTAAAGGTTTTAGTTACTTCCTAAAGTTTGATCGTAGAATTTGGACATCATCAAACATAATTAAAAATTTGGTGGGATATCCAGTAAATGTAACACCAACAGTACTATCTGAAAGTATAATATTTGCGTTTGTAGGTTTAGTGTCATCTATATTTTCAGCTGAAATATTAGAACTATTATTAAATGTGTTTTCTTTTGATACTGTATACCACGATTTGAATTCTTTTGAAGATCTACTAAATAATAATATTACACCGTGTATTAGCCTTAATTCAAGACAAATTTTGGCTAAACACACTGTAGTCGATGGTGTACTTGAAAAAATGCTAAAAGAGCAAACACTAAATTACACGGGTGAAGATACTTGTTTGAAATTATTACTCGAAACCAAAAGTGAAGTACAAGGATGTGAAATTTATGAACCAATATCTAGGAGATTGGAAAAAAGTTTTGGGGTGAAAAATAATCAGAAACTGAAAGTCGTTGAAAAACCCTTGGTATGTGGTTGGATGACTATGTATTTAATGCAGTCATCACCTTATGCTTATCGATTTAGTACAATATTGCAGCGTTGTGTGCAAAATGGATTTATGAATTATTGGAATTATCATAGTGTGAGATCATATTCTTATAGGCGTAAAGATATTTTTCAAAACAATGAAAATTCACCATATGCTCAAGATCAAGATCTGTTGAAAGAAATGCACGTTGAAAACAGCTCAATCGTTAAAAAATTGTTGTTTATTTCCATTCCTGGTTACCTCGTATCAATTTTAGTTTTTATTTATGAATTGCTGTATTATTATGTTTCGACTAATTTACCAAAAAGATATGCATTTAAGTTGTTTTGAAAGCAAAAAGAATGCAGTCAATACTGTACTTATTGCCCTTATAGCCTTGAAATTATAACCACCATTCCTATGACTGGAAAACTACTGTATAAACTTGTTTTTGAATCACCTTGTATCACTTATTGTCTTTTCATGAAAAATGTATTGCTCTTAGAAATGTATTATGATTTAAAAATAAAGTAATAAAATTGTATGTGTGTAAAAATGTAGTTATATTTGATCACCTATACCAAAATCTCCCAGTTATATCTTAGATCGAATCACATTGCTTTGGAAACTCCACTCTGCCCTCAGTTTTATTCTTAAATCTCTACCAATCCTAACAATCGTCGACGAAAATTCGAGCATAAAACGCCTTTCCAGTTTGCGCTTTAATTAACGCGATCAAATTCGCTCGAGCCATTAATTATGCTTGATCACGCAAAAAAGTAGTGTCAACGTTGATCCATTGAGCGAAAGCTGCGTGTATCGTCGAGAGCTTAATCGTCGCATAGGCAGAAGTGGATGTTCTAGCAGTCGGAAGCTGATCAATGAAAATCAGAATGTCGAGCACTCGGAGGAATCGAGCGTATTGCCGAGCTCTTCAATCCAGGAAGGAATTGTTTGCGATAACACGCCCCCTCTAATTAATGCCACTTGGACGTATTCGACGACGACGACGACGATGCCGAGGGAAATCGAAGCTTCTACTGATTGTGCTTTGGGTTGACGTTTTTTTCCTATCGACTGACTCCTGTCGTAGCTCGCAGTGGTACGTGTAGACTATACTTAGACATATAGTAATAGGTTCGCGAAATTGATCTGGTTTGGTGGATTTTATAAAGCAATCCGTCGACGACATTTTCGTAGTTTTCTGATGCTATTTTTACCCGGCAGTATTGATTTTAAAAGTACACCTCAATCAATTCTTTTTCAAACCCTTACCTAATAAGTATAGCAGTAGGCTGATAACGAGACGCTCATTTAGTGGATATTGCGGCTAGAAACTTGCGAAGAAACCGCAAATTGCCTACTTAATAATTCAGGCGGCCGCGAGTGATGGTGTGCATGCTCATGTAGAAGATGAAGGCTTGCTTGCTGTGGACTAGGCAACAGATTCATTCCACGGTAAGAGAGAAACAGAGAGAGAGAGAGAGAGAGAGAGAGAGAGAAAGACATGGGAATACCTCACGAGTTTCGTCGTTTTCCAGCCTTCTGAATTCCCTGGCCTGACAGATGGCCAGACAGACGCAGACAGACGTAGACGTAGGAGGCCGTGCGGAAGAGAAACGCGTTTGTGCGGGTCTGGCGAGAAGAGGCAAAGAGAAAAGTGGTTTTGAAATAGGACAAAAGCACGCGGGCATGTTTCTTTCCGAGTTTGAATTCTTGTTGATCGCAACAATTCTTAATTATTAAACTTTAAAAAAAAAAATGACACGTTACTTTGTAGATTTCAAAGAAACGTAATAAACGAGAAACACTCATATACGTACAAGAAAAGCAAATTAAAGAGTTGAGGAACAAGGCTCAGGCATCTGCTTCCCTTAGTTTGCAAACTAATCGGCAATTTTGTCTCCCAGCTAGCTGTATGCATAGGGCGAAAGCTTGAGATGGACGCGTGCCTCTTCTCGGCTTGGTTGCACATGCATATTTGCCTTCCGGCAAAAGAGAAAGAGAGAGAGAGAGAGAGAGGGAGCGAGAGAGAGTAGAGAAGTTTGATAGGGAGAGTTGCGTAGAGATAGAATAAGGCTAGGTTTGATCACCAAAGTTATCGCGAAATTTCGCGTGTGCACCTAACTCAAAATTTATAATTTTCTTCTGTGCACTTTGCAATTCATGCATAACTATTTGATACGATGATTGTAAGCTTTGATGACTTCTGAACGATCTGTGTTGGTAACTGCAATAATATTAAGTATTTTTCTTCCACGTGTTTATTATGTATACAGGAGACGTTGAAACTGCCGTCACGGGCTCGACGTTCTACTAATAGCTGTCGTATGCAAATATATTCATGGCCCTTTCCTAGAACTCGAGCGTTTTGGTCATTTCGCGCTGACGACACTTTGACTGAACTAGTCGGTCACGCTTTTGTAGACCATCAAACGCCATCGTTAAACGTAAACGTAATTGAAAGAAAGGTTTACATACATGGCAAAAAAATATTAGTAAGCAGTCGCAATTAACATAAACTCATCACAAATTGAATCCAAAATCAAATTGGTCTGCATTTCCGGTTAAGTGTGGCTCGATGCGGACCAGTTGGCATTAGCATTCAAATGCTATCATAATTGCATATAAATCCAAAACGCTCGTGTATACACAAGAAAAAGCCATTCGTCTATCATGACAGTATAGTCGTAAAATTGATATAATACCATACGTCAAATTTACCGCGGCTGACCACAAATGGCACGTGTACGTATGTGTTATTTTTTCTCTGCGTTGCTCGTTTGAAACCGCCATAATTCGCTCGGCAAAACTAGTGTATCACGCTCGACAAAATCTAAACTGCAATACTGCGGCTCGACTATAATGTGTCACCGCAGTAATCTGCATTCGATAGAGACGGAGATACGTCCGTCAAAAAATGAGTGTAAAAATTCCAACGATTTAATCCACGCGTCATCCACTCGATCAAAGCCAACATGCCGACTCAGCTCATTAAAATCGATCCGCCAAAATCGCGATAGACCTCGCACACACCATCCTGTCAACTCTCTCAACTTTTGTTTTCACAGTCGTTTAGCGCTCGCGCGACGTCCAACGCTAGAGCCGAGGCATCGTTTTCCCCGCAGCGAACGAATAAAGCGAAGCGAGAGAGAGAGAGAGAGAGAGAGAGAGAGAGAGAGAGAGAGAGAGAGAGAGAGAGAGAGAGAGAGAGTGTGCG
>CM053172.1:1333532-1373190 GCA_012977825.3 Pteromalus puparum
AGGGAGGGGAGAGAGAGAGAGAGAGAGAGAGAGAGAGAGAGAGAGAGAGAGAGAGAGAGAGAGAGAGAGAGAGAGAGTCTGCGTGTGCATGCATAAAAGCGACCGAGAGAAGGTACACCAGCCTTTCTGGACTTTAAAAGTTCGGTAATTGCCGGGGACACGTCTGCCCGTTAAAATCGAGCCGACCGCAGCCTTTGTGGTCTGGTCTTCACATCCAGCGCCTCTTGCTCTCTCTCTCTCTCTCCCTCTCTCTGTTCCTCTCCTTCTCTGCCTCTAAAAGTCAGCATATTTCAGGCGACCGATCCCGTGCAGACTGGAGCTCTTTCGACCCGGTGGAACTGCTTCCTGAATATTTTTCTTCCCTCTCTTTCTATCTCGCTTGGCTATTTCGTGTCGTTCTGCTACTCGTTCCGGGGGCTCGTTTCTTTCCACGTTTCGCTCTACGATCTCTCTCTCTCTCTCTCGTGCGCTTTGTTTTGTTTTTTTTTCCCAGCCCGTTCTCTGTGCAAAGTGTACTCTTGTTTTTACAGGCCACGTGTGATCTGCTTTTGTTGACTGTAAATTTTCTGCTCTATTGATTATTAACTTACATTTAGTGCAATTTTCTGATATCGATCGAATTATGTAGGCAGCAGTAGAACGAATATTTTCCTCGTTAGATACGTTACGATATTAGACCACATGAATTCTTAATCAAAATTTAAATTTTAAATCGCATCCGTAATGAGCAAAGTAAACAGTTCCACCTGAGTCTATTTGTTCCACGTATATACCAACGATATCCGACTGATCGTAGAAGTCGTGATTCTCCCTTCTCAAATGAATAATGAATAATGAAGAAGCTCTCCCACACCACGTAGACGTCCTCCCCCTCGAATTCCGTCTCTGCATTCTCTCGCCCGACGACATCGATTTCTTTATCGACGAAAAACCCGTTGTCCCTATCCATCGACCGATTCGATCTTCATCCCGGAATCCACGTATTCAAAGCCAACGAGGAATAACGCGTCGAGGGAAAACGGCACGTAAGGGTGAGGTCGTCCGGGAAAAAAGGGGTGAAGTGGACAAGAGCGACGACAAACGAACGGAACGATGGCGTAATCTAGTGAAATTAAAACTCTAATTCGACCGGACAATATCCAATTACAAGGCTTGCTCGAATATTAATTCCTGGCTTTCATATGGTCTGCCACAGCAGTTGCCCCCTTGAACTTTTTCATCTTCTCCTACTCCCTGCCATCGTTCCGCGAGTGGTCATGTTCTCGGCTGGAGTGCAAATATCTTTCCGCAATTTCCGACCGAATGAATGGAACACTACGCAGTGTTATACAACTCGCGAGTTCGTTATGAAGAAATTTAGGGTGAGGACGGAATTTTTTCAGATGCTTTCGCTTCG
Organism: Pteromalus puparum; assembly: GCA_012977825.3. NCBI lineage: Eukaryota > Metazoa > Arthropoda > Insecta > Hymenoptera > Pteromalidae > Pteromalus > Pteromalus puparum. The sequence goes on from CM053172.1 coordinate 1,334,929, forward strand.
ATAATTCTGGCTATTTCCAGCGATTAACCAGCCGCACTGGAATTGGATTTGATTGGACGATCTTTTATTTTTTGACGGCGTAACGAACGAACCAAAGGCAAACTCGAAATCTTTTCGAAATCAAGAAGCCAATCGTAATTTTCACCGCAGCGAATCTTCGCGCCCGGAATTACAAATAACCTGCCGCACAGCCTATTCCATTAGCTGCGAGCAAAAAGTCCACGAGGAAGAGGAGAATAAAGCGGGCAATATTCAATCAAGCCGTCTTCTATGCCTTCCTTTTTTCCTTGTCGAAGGCCTTGAATTATTCAATCGCGGCGCGCCTACTTTCTCCCGCAGAGCTATTCTCGCATCTACATTTGGGTCAGCTACGCTTTTAATTGGCAGCGCGCGCTCTGAATAGCTGCGTGAGGGAGGATGGTCTCATTGTTCGCGAAGCTACCCTGAAGTACATAGGGTGTTCCGAGATTGTTGTCGCTTGAGAGATAGCGATGGGTTAGAAGAGAAGTTTTGATCGTTACTGCATTGTGATAGAGGCTGTATAACATTAATGTACTCATTTTAGGGAAGAGTGCTTGGATCGGTAACTTGAAAAATTAATTCAGATTTATAATAGCCTTTTTTAGATTTTTGAATATTAATATCTCTTTCTTTGTTATTAAGTTATTTTTTATGGATGAATATCCTGTAATTCATAAGAGGCTCGATGTACAACGACATTCCGATGTACAATGTTTTCGAGACACCCGGTATACGAGACACGTTTTATTTTATAGTCGCAAAACACGACAGCCACTGTGTATTTTCGACTCGGCTATTGCACAATCGATGTGCTCTCGTAGCTTCTGTCTATGTAACCTGATTGTTCGGCTACTTGGCTTTCTTTTTTTTTTTCGAGCTGTATTGTGTCGTGTTTCGATGTCGTTGCCATACTAGAATCGTCGTTGGAAATTTGCCGACTAATCGAGACCATATCATACCGATGTTTGGAATAATTCGTATACGAAGCGAATGAGTAAACTCGGTTCATTTTTTTCCTGCTCGTATTTATGAGTGAAAAAAGTAGAGTCGCTAATTTGAAAAACTGTGCGTCTATTCTTGGCGAATAGGCCGTACTTCAATCAATAAGTCAGAAGAAATTACCATACAGTATAGAAAAATGAACAAGATCTCAACATCACGCCAACTTACTGCGTTTTATGGGAAAAGTTCAGGTAAACATAAAAAGTTTCCTTCCTCTCCTCGGGTGTATCTTTCGCTCTCTTAAACTTTCCCTCTCTCACATTGTCGAGCTCAGTTTTATTCACTCTCCACAGTTTCCTTTTCCTCCTGTTTTTCATTCGGAGTGTCGATGAAAAAATTATGATTGGCATGCTCGACAAATTCCTCTCTAGTCTCTCGGCAACGGCTACTTTTTTCTCCATGATATTCAAGAACGACTCCAACGCATTCTTTTCTCCTTTTACGGTGGGTATTATTGATAAAATCTTTAAATCTCTTGTGTCACACTCGCAATCAGTGCAGTAGAGCAATTTCTCGCGCCAGGCAAAATCTCGTCCCGAAAAACTGTAGCGCGAAAGCAATTAACACTATTAATAACGAGGACGTTTGCAACTAGTGATCGGCGGCGAGCAATAAAAGCGAATTTTTTCGTCAAAGGCAGCATAGCAGCGGCTGGCCGGTGCACCGGCACATTCCAGAGAGTCCTGAGCGTCGATTGAAACCCGATGTCCCGTGATACGCGATATATATATATATGGAATTCCACGAGCTCTAGTTCGTTCTCTTGTGTTCTCTTGGAGGAAGTTTTCAGCAGAGGAGAGAGGCCGGAGTTTCCGTAGTTTCGTAGCCCGAGCTCTCGGATCCTGGGTCTATGAAATGCTTTCTTTTATCGAATAAGAGGAGAATCAGCTATACGCTTCCTCTCGAGAATTTAATCAGTGGGCAGCTGTGCCCCGTTGCCATATATTGGCCTATTCTTGTGTGCCGATCACGTATGAGGATTTTGTTTATATATTTCGTTTTTTTTTTAAATTGGTAAACATAAAATTCGCAGTACATCGTCTATTTTTACGACAAAGTCACTGGTTAGTAGTATTAACCTATATTGGTCAGACATGGGACAAAAGCTTTGAAATATATTTTCAAACACACCTGCGTTTCTTTTTTCGTTAGACACACAGCAAACAAAGGAAAACCAAGGGATCGAATGTCAAAGTAGTAGTCGAGTTCGCTGATCTGCCTTCCTCTTATACGAGACGACAAAACGCTACCGCCGTTGCTGCTGCTGCCGGTCCTTTACCGTCGTCTAGTTGACTTGCTTTTATCAGCCCGTGTACGAGAGCTTTTGATGTGGAAAAAAGAATCCCTGTCTCCTGGTCCTCTGAATATTTAACAATAAAACTTTTCGGAAGTCAACAAACGCAAGTGCTTTCCCTCTTCACACTTCGGAGACCTTTCGTACGAAGAAAAACAGGCAAATATTTATTCTGTATTAAAATACGTACCCACACAGTATCGATACAGAACAACAAAAAACTGAATTCACAACCAAGCCAATTTCACTTTATGTACAATATAAAGCAGCCGAAACGCATCTACGTCGACCTCTCAAAAATAAGATCTCGTCAATCGAACCCCAAAATAACAGTACATTTATGCGCTTCTCGTACTCCCGCCGCACATACACCATATACACGCGAGCTTTTCGTTAGCCGATCAATTTTACAAGAGAGCAGATAGACGGAAAAGGCGCGCCGCTTGTTTCGGAATAAACCGATAGCCGCCCCCGCCTCGATCGCATTCTGAATGCGAAGCAGTCGTCTCCTCCTTTCCTGGGGCATAAAAATGTTATCCTCCGTGCAGGCATTCGGTGCAATGCATGCGCAGCCCCCTGTCGTTCTCGCGATAGGTTCTCTCTCTCTCTCTCTTCGTGTGTGCGCTTTTCTTCTTCCACAGGCTCTTGAGAGAAAGGAAGGAAGGCTTTGTTTGCGGTTCTATCTCGCTGGTGGAATTTTTCGAATTTCCGCTTATGATTTTCGTTTCGCTATATTGTCTCCGTATACACTATACGAAACTGTTTTGCTTCTCGCTTGTTAAAGTAAATTAGCTTATTGAATTAATATTCTTAAGAGGATAATTTTCACGATTTGCAAACATTTGGCAACTTTATCCCCTATAATTCGTGACGCGCCTAATTTATTCAATTCCACGTTCTCCTCATCCGACGAGGAAAAAAAGTTCGCGGATATATACGAGTCAAGGAGAGGCTATGACGAGAAAGTAGTGTGAGTGAAAAATCGGAGGGTGAAATGAGAAAACGAGAGAATGAAAGCTGATGAGTGAAAGAGCAATGAGAGTTTTTATTACCCTATTAATTCAAACTAGCGCCTTATTTTTAAATTAACATTTTTATCGCCTTCCCCGCGAAAAACAGTTCTTGCCCTTCTCGCTTTACACTCTCATCGATTTCGTCTTTTCCTCCTCTTTTATTTCGTCAAAGAGGCCGTAAAAATACGATCTCTCGACGTTTCGACTTTTAAGCACGTATTGCGTCATCCATCAGCTATAGATATATGGAAACTTTAGTTTTGATTAACGAAAAACATCTAACCCCGGCTAATTCTACTCTCCAATTTTCCAGCCGCAACCCTCGACTCTTCTCATTGGTTTTCATCTCGAGAGGCTGCAGTAGTCGGCTTTTGCTTTTTCTTCTGCTCGCCGGCTTTTTCTCGTAAAGCTCGCAGGATTATGACGGGGACCGAATCGCATTACCAGGAGGGAGAGACTAGTAGGTACCAGTGCGGCGGCGGACCGAGACGACCGGTAAGCGGGAGATTTGAAATGTCATTAAATTCCCACGGCGTCGCCTCCTTCGCCTGTGTTCCTTTCGCCCTGAGTGATTCTGAGACTTTGGACAGACCTTTTCTTTTCGCTCGTAGACTCGCAGTACGATGCCTTGTGTTTTGCTGCTTCTTCTTTATTCAGAGTTATCGCACTTTGTGTCATCCGATTAAAACTTCTTCTCTCCAAGCGTTTAATGGCTTGCGTAAATTTTTCTTGACTGTCTAATTACGTTTTCCTATACTTTCTTCGATTGCTTTTTTTGCGCTTTGTTAATTTTGACGAAGAACGTTATACTTAGTGTTTTCGGAACTGCGACGGAAAAACTTTCCAGCGATCAAAAGCTACTTTTTCTGAAAACTCGACGTTGTTCGTCCCGGTGTATCCTTTCGGTAAGCTTCTCCGTACGAACAAGATAAACGGAGGCACTTTGGCCGGTCCTTTATTTTCGTCGCGTCTCTTGACTCTCGGACTGCTGCAAAAACGAAAAACAACTATACACGCATACGCAGAGAGAGCAACAACAGGAGGCAAGAGCGAAAGAGAGAACAAAGGCCAGGTCGAGTTCGTTGCCGCGATATGCTAACGAAGCGTCGACACAAAGGCCTCTACCGCTATACTCGCATGCCAATGGATTGTGTCGTTTGCCACTTTCAGCTTTGAGAGAGGCATCGCCGCTTACTTTTCGCTCCCTGGACTTTTTTCGAGTAAATTTGTACACCAGCGAAACTCGAGATACGTCAAGGGTATATACACAGCTGAAGGTTAGGGTCAACTGTATGAGACTTTCGATGTTGTACAAGTACCTACGGAAAAATTCGACGTGGTATTCTTCGAACGTAACACACTGTAATTGAATGTAATAGCCCTGCTTGCAAATAATCCAATCTCACGAAAAGCCCGGTACTATCCATTACACAATCGCGAGCAATTATTCGATTCCCACTCGCTCATCATCCGAAATTAACAGGATTGCCAAATAATTGCCGGGGGATTGCTTCTCTCTCTTCTCTCTTTTTTTTTTCGTTCAGCCTCCCAACGGGAGCTTGTGCGCGCGCGCGCGACAAATCGATGCGTCCCATTTAAAATCCCCAAATTCCCGCGCCGCAGCGGTGCGACGTAAATCTCTGCGTTCTATTTGCACCCGCATAGTGTGAGAGAGCTGCGCCACTTGGAAAATGCCGCGCTAATTAGCGCTTTGAAGCGATGATTGTTCCTAGCCAGCAGCTGCCGGCTTGGGAGCTGTGCCAGTACCTACCCACTCTTTACCAAGGCTTAAATGAGCCAATTACGCGCGAATTAATTGTGAAAAATCATGTGCCAACTGTTTGGGGTTGCCAGAGAGGCTAAGGGTTGGAATATGCTTGGCTCTATTCGCTTTATTAGAATGTGTCTTCGTGTAAAGCTTCTCTCACTTAATCCTCGGGGTTGGAAAATTAAAATGTATGGTGCGATGTAGTTTTTTGAAGATTAAGCTGAAATTGTTGTTTATGTTTATAGTTTTAACTGCGTATTTTTTAATTTATCACCAGATTTGAAGATAAATAATAAAAGAAGTTTTCAAAAAATGATTTTCAGATCAGAGCATAACTAGCGTATACCTAACTCCAAGGGCACCATCTTGGTGGGCCTTGGCCGGGGCTACCCCCAGGGAGTTTTAGTAGCTGGCAGCATTCAATATTCCGTAACTTTGCCAATTTATCGATAGGCGTCGTCCCCGACACTCTCAGCGTGCGCAGCGCTACAGACACGTTCCGCGTCGTAACAGTATAGGGAATTTTAAGGTATACGCAGAGTGGGATATAGAGCGAAAGGCTGCAGCAGCAGCAGCGGGAATTTATCGAATTCGAAATATATTAAAGTTTGGCCGGTAATTGAAAAGTTTCGCGGGGTTTGTTCGACGCTCTCGGGTCAGAGGGAGAGAGCTGGCGAGATGGGATTTTGTGTGTGTGTGTGTGTGTGTGTGTGTGTGTGTGTATGGTGCGGTCGGTCTACCGGGACAGCTTTTGGCGTCTTCTAAGTGGGTTAGGCCAGACCGTGCCGAGATGAGATAGGTTAGGACACTTTGATGGGCAATTAGTGCCTTTGGTCAGGTTATGATGATGAATTTTTAATGGCTCATCTGTTGGTCAGTTATTTTCAATCTTGTGCGTAATTTTCAATTTCACATGGCAATTTCATTGTTTGAAAAATTCGTTTTCGTAGTCACGATGCATCATTATGCTCTAACAACGTCATTGTTAAAAAAAAGCGTATAGTATCTCATTTCTGGGCTACATCGACAATGAAGAGGCAAGCTACACGATGCATCGGTATAGAAGGCAATTCGTCACGTAGGTGGCGAAGAAAAGAGAGGATGAGGTCGGGGACTTTGAAGTGTTGATACTCACCGGTCGACCGAGCTCTAGTACACATCCGCCTCGTTGCCTTCAATATTGTATCGCACACAGACACAGAGGTTCTCAAGCTCTTGATATAAAATTGATATTTTTTTCCATCTCGTTTCAATTTTCATAAAAAAAACTAATAACTAACAGCCTTTCGACTTGACCCGCGTAATCTTTCAAATCGCTGAAACCACAGCACACAATACTTCGAAGCCAACTCCAATTTATCATGCATAGAAGTCCCCGGACATTCTCTCCCAACCTCTCGTTCGAGCCTATAGAACACTGCGTCTGACAGATGCCCGCTGTGTATAGCACCTGCCCACACTCGCACACAGCCTCTCGCACTAAAACTGGTTACCAGAGCTCTCTCGAACCTACCACTACGAAAGGATCGAGAAATTCCAAATAGCCACGCGAGAGAGAGAGAGAGAGACTCTGCGCTTGGCTGGATTAAATTTGCGAGCGAGTGTGTCGTAGCGGCATGAATATGGAAAGCCTCGTTACTATATACTTGCACCCGCCTCTCTGCGGAGATCAGACTGCTCTCGGGTGTCTGAAGCTGCCGCTGCTGCTGTTGGTTTTATCGTTTAACGCGCGAGCGCGGAGTTACCGTAAATTTCGCCCGCTTTTCGCAGGAAAGAGAGAGAGAGAGAGGGACTACAGTACTCCTTGGCCGCCGGGCGTTAATCTCGACTCTCTCCGCGAGAGAGCTGCTGACCGACTCGTTGTATGTCGGTGCTGGAGAGCGTGAGCTCGTTGTTTCGCGAGAGCGAAGAAATACGGCTAGCTCTTGAGAGCAAGAGGATAGCTGCGATAATTTTGCGGAGGCTTGAATTATTGTGTCTTGAAGGTGGAGGGCTATTTTTTGGTTTTGTTTCTTTGTTTGGAGAAATGGTACGATGAAATTCGAAAATACCAAAACTTGACGACATACTTTCAGTCTCGTGTCACTTAGTCCAGGACAATAACGTCAGAGGATGATAAATAGCGATTATTGTGTGCTGCAACGTCCTGTAAGGTCACGCGCGACTGTGTCAACGTTGTGAACTTGATGGCGACCGCGAGTCAAACTTAGCTTCCTTGATACCGTCCCAACATTATTAATGATGTGTTATTGTCAACGGCTTCTCTGTATCGCCTTTAGAAAGAGTTTTCATGCATAGAGGGCTGTATCTTGGAACTTTTTCTTTTCTCAGCGTTTCACACAAAAGATAAGCGACAGTTATGGACGGGATTATCTAGATAAACCTTCGGAGAAAATATAACCACGAATAATCACATTCTCCAACGAACTAAGCTCATTAAAGAAACTGTCTCACAAAATTGATGAAATTCCAGCAGATGAAATGGCAGGAATGACAGATAACGAGTTAATATTAAAAAAGAGAAGAGATGAGCTGAAAAAAGGAAAAAGTTTCTGCGGTGCACATAATGCGCGCACGACGAAATGTTTCAGCCTCGACATCATCGTTCCCCCGGCCGGTGATGCCATGGCGTACAAAGGTTCGTCCCAGGTACAATGAAGCTTTAAGTCCGTTTAATCTTCTTCAATCCACGACAAACACGGAATTCCGGGACCAAGCTGTCGCGCTTCGTCGAAAGGATTTGCGTGTTTTATCGTTTTATCACGAGGAAAGTTTGATTGCGCGAGCACGCGGATGATGAAGTCATTAAAAAAGTTTCACCGGAATATTAGGCGTCCTTTCTTTAATTGATGTAATTAGCTGATTGTCGAGGCCGCTGTCTCTTCTTTTTTTTCTCCTATCCTTCTCTCGCTCTTTCTCTGTCCCGGGGATATTAAATGCACTTTTACGACAAAAGTAACGCGACGATGGCTCGAGCGCAGCGACGTCAAACTTTAAATGAATATGTAAACTAAAGTTGTTTAAAGTTTCCGAGACACTGATAAATAATTGCACGTTCGTACAGGGATACGAGACTTGGAAAACTTAATTCATTTGGATGCAAAAATGCCGCACGGAAATTCTCCTAGTTTTGTTTCGAAGCGATGAAAAAGATAAAACGAATACGCGTACATTTTGTCTCTCTCTCTCTCTCTCGAAAGTGCTCCTCTTTCCGCCTCTTCTCGAGTATCCCTTTGACACCTGAGCTTCTCGTACGACGTCGTAGAGGGAAGAGCGAAAGCTCGAGTGTTATTAAAAAAAAGGGCTAAGGAGCTGTGCGTTATTAAATAGCCAAGGCGAGTAACGCGCGGCGAATTGAAAATATTTCAAAGCTTTTGAGAGCCTTGTCGCGGTGCCTCTCACGGTGGGGATATGAGACGTCGCGTATGTTCGCGATATTGCGAGGGTATATATAGAGTGAAAGTAGATGTGTATTTCATATATTCCAACTTTTCAAATACTTTTGTATAGCATACGAATATCGTATGTCAAATACGATTATCGTTCCATTGACAGTGTCGATCGTCGAGTTAATTACTGCTGCGCGTAAAACTGATATGCAAAGTGTCACACGCGCGTATTTGCCATTGATCAGCGTTTGAAAAGTTAAAAATGTTTTGGAAAATTCACGGTCGAGCTTTTCGGTTTAACGCCCCTTTTTCTCGTATTGATTACAACGTCACGCAGTAGAATCAGACAGCTTTGCATCCCCGCGCACGGCAAATTAACGCAATCCCCGAAACAAACACAGTTTATCCTGTTTTCGTTATCCTTCTCTGCATCATGTAGCGCGGGATAACAGACTTTAATTACTTTTTGTGCAGCTGGTTTTTCACAAGCCAAATAATACCGACTTCTTCAGCTAGTTGAGCAATATGGAGTTAAAATTGTAAATAATTCAACAACTGTATATTTAGAAGTAGAAATACATAGCATTAGTCAGACGTACCTCAGACTCTTAAAAAATGAAGTTCATTGTACAAACCTCTAAAATTTCGCAGTATTTATCCAGCCCAGCTCGACATCTATATACAGGACCCTCTTTTCTGTTTTTCAATCAGCCTTCGTGACGAGACTCTCTCCCGCGCCAGGAAGGAACGAGACAGGCTTCGAGGGGGTTATATAGGGACTCTCTCGTTTTTCCTTGGGCGTCGGCTGGGAAAATTAATCAGTCGTTAAGCAGGAAAAATTAATCCTCAAGTGCCCCGACGATTCGTCGATCATCCTTGGGACGGCCAGGGCGATCCTCTTTCGTCTTTCCGATCTTCTTGCTTTCCCAGCCCTTTTGCCTTGTTGGAACGAGCTTTTAATTTCGACGATAAAAGGATTTTCAGAGGCTCGGAAGAGAAATAGAGTTGATAGCAGTCGAGATTGCTGCTTTAGCTACGTTTTGATGGATGCTTTATCTCTTGAATACTCACGGCTTTGATTCGCGAGATCCCAAGAGTTGATTCAAATCATTTAGTTTGTTTACAATTCTACTCGGTACAAAATTGTGATAAAAAATTTATAATCTTCTAAACTTTGCATAAACTCAAGCAGTAAGCCGTAGAGTCGATTGAAAGGCGCGGCGTCGAGTACGGCGATAGTCGGGTTAAACGGTATAAAAGAAATGTCGAGGCCGCAATAAAAGTCCTCCCGTAAAGTGAGCTTTTATTTCACAAAGTCGACGAAGTGGTCCGCGAGGGACTCTCTCCTTCGCTTTCTCTGACGACATCCACCACTGTTTCTTCGTCTCCGGCTCTTCATATAGATTCGAAGAAGTATCTCTCCATTACTGAAGGAGACGTGGACTCTATATCTATACCCGTCGTCACCGATGATGGAGATTATTTTTCGAGCACGTGATCGAGCTTGAATTGTTTGGTGTTTGGCGGGAAAATAGGATCCGAGCCGATTATACATTGGCGAATAAAAACAGTTCTGCTGAGCTGATAAGCTTTACGACTTTAGAATCTAAAGATATTAAATCTGTATTAAATTTTAGATACTTTAATAACTGGGAAAGCTTCTCACGAAAATGTTTGCGAATGAAAGTATTAAAAAACGCATATGAAAAACAAACAGTTCTTTCTAAATTAAAATCAGATTTTAATAAAGCTCGCAAAAACGAAAAGTCCTCAAAGCAAATTAATTCTCATCCTCAAAACGACTCACACAAGAGAGATACAAACTGCCTGCGGAATTTCAGAGCCTTGAGCCCTCAGACTTATATACATAAGCGAAAGACGCGAGCTAACGCGGCTATTTTTCTCTTCAGACGAGCTACTCTCAAAAAAAAAAAATCCGGCGACGATGACTCGCTCGTTTACGCTCACGTCGCCGAGACCTTCCACTTCGTCTCTCTCATGAGCCCGGGCCAGACATGACCACCCGCTGGAGTAATTTTTATAAATCGCTCTCGTATGTATACCTTAGGCTCCTTTCTTTGAATTCACAAGCGGAATAACGTCGTCTCGACGGATCGTCCTTTTTCGCCTCCTATGAAAAATATCGTTACGTTTCGAAATCAGGCAATGTTTGCTCGGAAATCGCGATACCGCGTGTATCCGAAAAAAAAATATTCATTAAAATCCTCCGACTCGATTTTTGATTAAAAAAAAAGCAGCAGAGGCAGCTCCAGACAAAAAAGAATAAAAGGCCGGAGAGTATAACGCTTCTTCTGGCTCAGGCCCGTCTGTGAGGGTGAATAACTTACGCATCGCGTCTGTAACCCTCGAGAAATTCTCGTACACATAGTACAGGCCTAGGCGGGCCGCTTAAGGTCGCAACTTTTTAACCTTGCGACGACGAGGGTGCATTTTTAAACGGCACCTCCGTCTGTCTATGTTTATCGTGCAAGAGCCAGGAGATGAGAAAAGAAAGAGAAAGAGACCGGCCGCTGTTCTCTGATGGTATGGAAAGAGAGAGAGGCTCGCGATTCTTGTGTATCTTTCATTTTCATGGGATTTGTACAAAGCGACCGGCTAAATTATCATCTTAATGGAAAGTTAACAGGTATACGATTGTGAACGGATGTTCGGGACTAAATCGTGTTAGAAGTTCTCAAAATTGAGTTTGTCTGAAGTGGTCTTTGAATTTCAAGATTACACACACTGTAACCAACATTCCAGCAGTGAAAAACCCTTTCACTAGAAATACAAAATAAAACTCAAAGAATTGAACGAACCCCAACACTCGAGCCATCGCTTTCACGTGCGCAAAAAGGAATACGCGGTAATTTTATTTTTCACTCGTACGCTCGAGCTTATACTATCTCCGATCAAATATTCACGTTTTGAGGCCTGCAACTATACACGCACGCATTCAGCGATCGATTCAGCACCCGCGGGCGTGTTTCTTCTTTCGCGCGCTTGCGATTCAACGCCGATATTGCGGGACACGCGAGTCTCCCTCTCTCTCTCTTTCTGTAGTGCTTATTCAAAATACGATCGTATCGAAATCGTCCCGGATAAAATCTGCGGCTGAAAAAAAAAATACAGACGCGACGAGCGAGAGAGAGAGAGAGAGCAGACGCAGAAAGAGAAACATGAAACATACTTTTACAGGCAGGCAGTTTCGAGCCTATTCAATTTAGAAAGGCTTCTTTACAATGGGTTTTATGGGGCTTTTATGTACCACTTCTCTTGGTTCTATAAAATATTTGCTTTTCAAGCCGCTTGCTGGGAATATATTTTGGCCTTGCGCTTTTACGGTTTTATCTCTTTTCCAAATGTTTTGCAATGTTTCTTCTTGTTGTTACGCAACGTCGAGCTTGAATTGCAAAAACTCGATAAAGGAATTCATATCAACCTTACGGTTTCAATATACACTCTGTACACGATTGAACATAGAACAAAGTAGATCCTTAAAAGTTTATCCGAGAGGCGCGGCGAATACTGTGGTTCCAGTCCCGGCGGATTTCGAAAGACGCGACCGATAAGAAAGAGCTTATCCCTCATTGGTGGAAAGTATGAAGAGCCTTTCGTTCCCCGGAAAATCCGACAAGTCCTATCGAAAGTTTTCAGAGCTTCTCTCTACGCTTTATCACGCGATTTCTCACTGGGGTTAACTCCTCGCTTTCTCTGCAAATGTTTTCAATAAGCAAAGCAAGAGAATTCCGGATAGATATTTTTATCGAGAGTATACACAAAGCCCATCTCAACAAGTGCTACACGAGCCTCCCGATTTTTTTCTCTTTCTCGCGATAACGTCTCCGTCTCAGTCGTAGCCCTCGAGAAAGGACGACACTCCATCAAAGCCAAGAAGGGAGTTGAAGTCACACACCCTTTATGCCTCGAGAATCAGGGAATGTTTCCTTCCTGGCGGTTGGTCGAGCAGCGATAAGAGTCGAGCGCTTCGACAAAATATTGGTTTTCTTCATTATACTCCGTTGCGTTGTTTGCGCGCGCGAATTTCGAAACGTGATCTTCCTGAAAAACCTGACTGACGGATGGCTACGAAAGTGGAAAGGTTTGTCGTTGAGAATTTAGTGTCCGGCGTTGCGGGAAAATTGATGGGACGGATAAAACGTCGATAACATCATGATTTCTACCACCAGACGCGTATGCGTGGCTTTGGCGTGTGCATACACTGCCGCCGCAGAGAGGCTGTGAGAATGATAAAAAGGGGAATTTATTTATGCCGTGCGGGCTCGTAAAAAACGCGCGAGCTTGCGAGCTTTAATTGGATTTATTTTTTGCACTTCAAATCGTTGGGCATAAATTTTGGTATACTGGAGTTTCTGGAATTGATATTTCCTTTTTATTTTTTTTTTTTTCGGGGGGTAAAAATAAAACTTTGAAACTCGTCAAGCTCTGCGAGGTCATTCTCAATTAAAACTTCATCAAAGTGTGGGAAGAGCGAGGCGTCCTATGTAATTGAAAAATAAGCGGTAATCAAATAAAAAACTACATCATCCACTAGAACTTTACTCTCAGCTCTCCATCCACGCTCGAGTAGCACTAGCGCATCGTGGAAAAAAAAGGGAGCATACAAGCTAAGCATCTCACGCGTATAGTCCCATCTCGCCAAGGAAGTTAACAGGTCAGAAAGTGCGATGAGGCGTATGAAAGGACGGACACGCGGGCATGACACCTTGGGATCAGTCGTGGAAAGTTCATCCCGCGGGGGATGTCTGAGAGGCAAGTTAACCGAAGCGCTTATCGACTTTTGACTGCCGGAATGAGTTAGTCGTCGAGGCGGCTGGAATGGCATCGATATAGTATCTATACTTACCACTACTGCTGCAAGCTCCTCGTCGTCGACCCTTCGGTTGATGCGTCTCTCGTTTTGCTGCCCAGTGGCACGAGACGGAGTATACTGGCCAAGTTTCCACGCTAAGTCTTGCCGCGCGCTTTCCTTGAAAATCACTTTGGGAATCGATCTTAAGTGATGTGGTCTTGTGTCGAACAGAACGAGCTTGAGATTTACTGTATGATAGTTTTATATAAGATCTGCGATTACGAATTCAATCGTTCTCAGACATGTCTCCTTCAAGTTCCACCTAAACGCGTGAAGGGGACAGCTGTAGGATCGGTGACAGCGATTATTTTGCCAGCAGAAGCACATTTACCATGTCGCATCCATATACACACAGAGAGATACGCTCTCGGCAGTATTAGTCTCTCGAAGAGATGCCGAGAGATACAGAGCTAAATGGCAGGTAGCGGTCTGGTCTAGAACGGCGCAGACCTTGTTACGCTTTGCGGTGGCCAGCAGCGAAAGGTAGACCACCTCTGCCGAGCAGTTGGTTTTGGGCTTTCGAGGTCCATTGTCTGCGGCGACGTCCGTACCTATATATAGTATTGTTCGCGCCCGGACTTTCCCTCGAGGGTACTTCGTTCCTTCGTGTATACGTGTGCCGCTGCTGCCGCATCGAAGGGTTGAGGGAGAAAGAATTTATCGCCGGCGACTCTTGTGTGCACGAGAGTTGGGAATGTATCGCCGGCTATTGTTGGAGAGAGAGAGAGAGAGAGAGAGAGAGAGCTTGTATCCCAGACTGATAATTCTTGCATAACGAGAGCTTTCGCAAACGGAGCTTGAAGCTTCTTCTTTAAAACACTTTCGATCCCTCTAGTCACCCTCTCGGTAGCCGTAAAATATCCCAATCGCGATAAAGAGAGAAAGTGTCTCCGACGACAGGGCAATCGGCGTCGAAATTCTCGCGGCGCGATTTGCGTAGTAAACTCACTCCCTCTCTCTCAAGAGAGGAGCCGTACACGCGCTTGGAATTCTAATTCGATCGGCAATCGATCCGCGAAAGTAAGTAACTGTCGGCTATAAATCCGTTGGGTCGCCCCGCGACTGGCCACTTAGCCGAGTGTCGCCCTTATTGACTACTACTCCGTTTACCCTCGGAATTGATGAGAGGCGCGGTGCGTTTTAAAATCAGAGTCGTTCGGTTAACTTTTACATCAAATAGCCGCTCTAGGGACGGCCGGTCGACGATCGTATAAAGTGGTCAGGTGTAATTCGGACTTTCGGTTCGTTGGGAAAACGTATTAGCTCGGAAGGGAATTGGATCTGCGAGTTGGAAATCTTTGGTCGTTTAATCGGATCGATCGCAGGGTATTATCATAATTTCACGTTTACAATTTTGAATAATTATAAGCGAACTGATTATCAGCTGATGTAATTGACTTGCTGATTCTCCGATAATTTACATCGAGTCCACCAGCGCGTATAATATCATAAACTCACCACTACACACACATTGTCTCTAAAATCTATGATTATTCAACGAAAATAAACTGCCACTAGGAGAATTACGCAAACTCTCGTTCTGGCCACTTCTCCCCACCTCTACAAGCTTGTCCCGGCGACACCGCAATAGTTTGCGCGAGGTTTAAACCGTTAGTTTTCCCCACGAGAGAAAGTATGGAAACAGCAGTACAGCGCCCAGAGAGATAACAAACAGAGTCCGAGTAAGGAAAGTCGTCGCAGTGTTCGGCCCCGTGGGTGCCTTTCTAGCCAGCCTTTTATACAGGCGAAACTTTCGGCGCGACTATCAAAACGTGTAGGAAAAATTCACGCGATTGCGTTTTTGGATTATGCAGTGGCAAAGTTCTCCGCTGAATATTTAAGCAACGGCCGAGTGTACGCGGGAGAGTTGTCTCGCTGATTTTTGAGAGGTAATCTCTCAAAGTGAAATTGAATAGTCCGACTACAATCGACTCGTTCCACTGACGGTCAAAATTACAGCCGCGCGAACCTTTAAACGAACAATAAAGTCAAGGCATTAATCTTAAAAGCGAGTGGAGCTTTAAGAACACGCGCAAGCTCTCCTTGACGATCGCCGCCCTGCAAGAATTTAATGAAACAATGAATCCTTTCTCGCGAGGAAATCTTCGGTGATACGTTCTCTCTTTTTTGCCCTCATAAAAGAAAGCCGTGTATCTGCAACAGCAGTCTTATATCGCATGCCTTTCGACGAGAGGCAAGGCTCGACATTATCTGGCGTCGTTAAAGCGGCCGATAAGCCAAGGTAACCATTGTTGCGTTATAAAGCGTAACGACTAGGGAAGAAGATCGATCAAGTGTGCACCGTGTGCTCGCTTGCTTTTAAACTTACCCCGCAAGCTCCGTGGCTGCTTTCTAAATTAAAGCACTTGCTGTTGACAAAGATGCTACAACCTTTTGTTTATTGCTGTAATGTGTTTGTCGTTAACGATTATGGATTTGGCGTTTAATCGACGAAAATTAAACAACAAGCTCGAAAAATTAAAAACAGTTATTCCTCAATAGCGTTATAAGCTCAAGGCAACGGTGACTAAAAAAGGAGTAAAGCAAGCTCGCGCGTGTATAAGAGCATGCGGTAAATAACGGGCCAAGTCTAATGTTGCATGAATGGCGATAAGCTGCCATATTTCGCTCACGCACGTGTATAGAGGCTGCTATGTGTATATATACGTATACACTCGCCGTCTTCTACCCCCACGGAGCCTTGTCTTGCGGTGGGTATCAGGTGAACGCCATTCAGAACCGCGACGCTGAATAAATAACGACTGCTGCTACTCCTCTGCTCTCTCCCCCTTTCTTGCGAGAGTATCCTTGGCTCTGGCTTTGAGATTGAACCAGGGGGTCTATGTAGTTGGTATAGAAAGGTCGTTCACGAGTGGAATATTGGTTTAAAAATTAAAGAGTAAGCTCGAGCTTTCTTAAAGCTCGAACTCTGCTCGTGTGTGCTAAAGGATGTAAAATTGTACACAAGTATAATTTCTCGCAACAGGCTGCACGTCAAGTGTATATAAGTCTGAAAAGACGAACAGCAGAATCTGAGACACGAGTCTCCCGCGGTCTCTTTCTTCATCCCTTATTGCGCAGCTCCTTCGACGGACAAATCGATTCGACGTGACTGGCACTCGACAAATCTCCCGAGTCTGTCTCCGGAAAAGCGGCTTCTCTCTCGCGGAGGCGTCATCGATCATACGCAGCTTCGGATCGTCTGTCCGTCTTACTCTTCTGCTGTGATTTATATGCCTGTAATTTCGAATTAAGACGCTGTGTATTTGTCCTGAAAGAAGGCTTGACTTGTGTCCTTCGTATTATTACATTCCTTCTGCGTAAAAAAAGCTCGAGTATGTTTACCTTGTATAATCAGTCTACCACAGAGTCAAAGTTTTTAAGCCTTTGATTTTTTGGCAGAAGCGCAGCAGCGAGAGGGAGAAGGCCCGGAAGGCAGAGGCGTAAACGCAGGCTCGTGGATTATCGTCGCCCGCGTGTAAATTTGCATCAGAATGAAACTTTCATAGACGGCTGAAATTAATGAATTTTAATAAGGGACGACGCAAGCTCTGTCTCGCGTCTCTCTGTGTGTATGTCGATGGGCCAGCTGTTTGAAATTTTGTCTTTTTTGTATAATTTTTGCAAGAATATTTTGCTACTAAGCTTATTTAGAAATCGAATCATTTTTCTGTTTCAGGTAAGCCCACACGTCTGACTTCACAATAAAATTCCAACAAAATCACAGGTGGCCAACACCCACATAACCAAAGGTAATCAAATATTCTTCGCTTCCACCTATAATATCTCCCTTCGACTTCATAAAACAAACAAGATATGCGTTATAGCACAGCAGCAGCAGCAGCAGCAGCAACTCGTCTGCTGTTCCGAGAGAGGACGCCGAGCATAAAGGCAAAAATTCTCTCGCACCCCGCGCGCACTATCGCTCTCTATAAAGAAAGGAGCGGCGCGTCGGGGAGAGTTTATAAGTCGGTAATTTAAGGCCCGCGGCACGTACGCTCCGAGCGCAGCGCCAGATCTTTGCGGCGCCGAAATAAATCAAGCGCACCTATAGTTGAGCTCGCGCTTTTCCTCGTATTCATGAGCGTACCCCCCGGCGCTTGTGTGTATGTATGTGTGTGTGTCTGAGTATACGCTATATTATATCGTATATGCGGAGTCCTGGATGCGTTAAATTTATGTAAATTGTTCCGATATTTCGCTACACTCGATGAGTGTAACCTTCGTTTGTCGAGTGTATAAGATTGTAATTAATTCCCGCGTGAATGAGTAGAAGAAGAAAAATAATTCACTCGTGAAGAAAAAAATGCTCCTTACCTACCTTTTCTTTGGTCGATCTTTCTCCGCTCATATGTCACGCAGCTCGAACCCTCCTCGATCTTGTCTGCTCCGTGCTGCTCTTCCCCGTTATTTATTCGAGAATTACCGTAGCTTATAATAAGCTCCACTTTATTCTCGGGCGCGGTTGCTGCTGCTACCGCGCGCGGTAAAACAGATTTCCCACTGTGATTTAATTGAGTCTACTTGTTGGTGTGATGCACGGCACGATTTGCTGTTTTAAGTGAATTTTCTTTTTCATGCACCAGGGTGATTCGTTATCGACGAGGTTTTTCTGAAAATTTTAAATTAAAATAGAAATGCAAGTAGCCAGATAGTTTTCACAGATTTATGTGAAAATGAGAAATATCGAGGAAGTGTCCTCGTTCTACTTGTGCCGATGATAAAGTGTTGGAGGCATAACTTATCTTCTATTATTCCGCGGTTCGCGCACTTGTATAATGTGTGGACATAAAGTAACATTTTTCGAAATGGAATTTTAAGTATACATTTTACCGAACGCTATACACACTTCCAAAAATCATTTTCCGATAACTTTCCCAAACACACACCGTCTCTCTATTATCGGCGGATCTCTGGTATAGCCCAAATTCAAAAGCACGGCACCTTACATCCCCATCAATTCCTTGGAACTCTCTCGCGTAATCTCTCGTCTCTCTCTCTCTCTCTCTCGCTTCGCGGAAATCGCTCATCGCTCATTTGCCGGTGTCCGCTCTTGGAAACTCCCTCCCCAGCTCCTCTCATCCCTTCGGCCATGCATCTCCTCACACACACAGAGCTTCAGCCGAGAGAAAGCGATATCACGCTACTACGGCTGGCCATACGTATATACACGCGTTGTACACGTCGACGTATATACGGAGAGAGAGACAGAGATACGAAGGTAGGGAGGACAGATTAATGTGACCCCGTCACCGTTCGAACAAAGCTGCGCACAATGGCGCGACGCTGACATCGAGGCAGAGAGAGAGAGAGAGGGGGGCCTCCAAAAGGAAGACCAAGAGAGATGGACGCGGACCGATGTTGGCTTTACGACAACGTCCGAAGCCTGTTCCGGAGAGATTTCGAAATTTGTAGCTCGCCAAATTTTCTCCTCTTCTCTTTCCCCACCAAGTTTTCAAAGTCAGCTTTAAAAAAAAAAACAAGAGAAGTTAGGGCACGGATTAACGAGCAGAAAAGGGGTGTTTCCGCTATCTTCAACGAGATTCAATGCACGATCACGTATAGCCCAACATGTCCCGGAAAAGTATTGTCCTCGTGGAGCCTCATTTCCTACCACTTGCCGGCTTCATTGTCTCGGAAATGAAGCGTCGAATGCGCCGTTGTTGATGTCGTTCCGTGACGTATGTGTGTGTGTGTGTGTGTGTGTGTGTGTGTGTGTGTGTGTGTGTGTGTGTGTGTGTGTGTGTGCGTTCGAACCCTCTACCAGTACAAAGTGCCGGCCTTTATTCCCAACGATTAGCCGAGCTATCGATATAATGATTCGCTTCGTTATACTCGATGGCTGATCGTACTTGACTTTTATGATGCAATGCGTTTACCGCATTTTTTTTAATTTAGTTGAAAACGACGAATGAAGTTACGTACGAGATGAAATCGATGCAATAATGCGTACGAGTTAGCTCGTATACGAGTTGCATCTACTACGTGTGTGATGCGATTGTGTATTATGCGAAGGGCACTGCACAAAGTCGGCTGCTAACGATGCCAAAGGGTCATTACGCCTTTGATGTGGTCCAACGGCCCAACGATTTCGCTCAAAATTTTATCATCGTTCACTTGAGAGAACAGGGTAATTTTGGAATACTGATCGTGCTGAGAATAGCTGATATTTAATTAGTCGTTTTTTGAAATTACTCGTGAAGGAATATCATCTATGCGACAAACTATCAGCTCACGCACACACGAGGTAAACTGGACGAAACACAGGTATTATATCCCTGGTAGAAATTTGCCGATAATTTATCGTCAACGTGTTAATCAAATGGGGGCATTATTTATTAATATTTAATTATTGATGATATTTTAATTTTTTAAACTATGATTATTATTACAAAAATGGTTGCCTTGAAAGAATTGGATAAACCTGACCTCAATTTTCTGTAAATATAATATGTTATTATCAAAATATTGTTTTTTAGTAGAAAATATCGCTGGTTTCTACTTGAAAACCCGGGAAGACTTCTACCAGGGATATAACGGCAAACGAACACGTCATTATATATGCAAAGGTCGCGTATACGTCATATCCCCCTCAGCGATACGCGATGGCGACGATATCAGAGCTATATGGTGTGTATAACAACAATAACAACAACAACATGTGCAAAGCGTCATTATCCCTTTGATGTGGTCGACGCGACGGCTCGAATCAAAATTTCATTACCATTTTGCCGTAGGTAGAGGAGAGAGAGAGAGAGAGAGCTTTGATAATGGACAAGCGCGACTGCGTGGATATCAGGGCGGCGTTGGTTGGCAGGGTAGTTTTCCTTTGATATGATACATTTGTCATCGGATTCCACAAGCTTTGTTCGGACCCCCGCTGAACTTTTTCGCTCAAGCGGTCTTTCGATTGTGGTCGTTGTGGGTATGGAGAAAACACGGAAATAAACTGTGGAATTTCCCTCTCCCGTGAATCAGATTACACGGTATGCCGGTGTGTATGCGAATTTTTGCAAAAATTATTCGGATTTTTTTTTTATCAATTTCGCTATAGCATTTTTCCAAAATAATAATAGCAACGCAATTCCAACAGACACGGGACAACGGCACACGATCAACAATCAGACTAGCACCGCAGGGATAATAGCACGCCAGTTCATCGGCATTCCGTCCGTTCTGCACCTGTCCACGATCTTCAGTAGGCTGGTCACGCAGTAGCGTTTACGCTGCGAACCAGCTTCAGCTTCTGCATGTATACACAGAGCCGAACGCGTGCCTCGGATCCGCGCTAGGCTTTTCTCGATGAGTTGCTGCGGTTGACTGTTTTTCTTTCTCTCAAAGGGATGTTTTTTCTCCAGTGGTGTTATTCGCGATACGTAGTAGAAGATATCGATGATTTTATTAGCGTTGTATTCAAAATCAATGTGTTTTGATATTGATTTCAAGGTCTTTTATCATCGTCGAGCTATATTTTCCTCGCAGTTTCATAAAAACATCGCGCGCGCGATTGAAATGAATATCTCTGCCGACTATTGAAATATACTGCATTTAAATGAGAATACGTAAGTGATCGGCTTTTTATGACGGCGGGTATGATATTTTTTTCATTTCTTCTTGCACAAATACTGAAGATATCCGATTAATTAGTATTTGCGCTTGCATTTCCAAGTCCTTCTTCTCGTGCTTTTATTGATACGATCCGATGGAATTATATACCTTGAATACATCATCGCGAGCTGATTCGCTGCAGCAAAAAGAAAACTTATTGGCTTTAAACAAGCGTTCGGTGAATTATTAAAAAAAAACTCTACTCACCGGTAAACCACGTATCCATCCTTTCATATCAATATATTCAATATTTGCACGGAAATAAGCTACGTCGTATATTCCATGCAATTTTTCAAAATCGAACCCCGTAAATCGAGATAGCGAGAGAAAGATCGAATTAAAAAGGAATAAACATCAGACAGAATCCCATTTAAATATCTTTTAAAATAACGCAGCAGCACATCTCCTCCCCTTGCAAAATGCAGCTCCTGTGTAACATCAGAGCTTGCAAGCTCATCCTCCCCTCGTACTGCCTGCGGCGCTACTCTCTTCATCATATTGATTGAACCTTCCTTGCTACTCGGCCGTTCGTTCTCTCGCTCTCTCTCTCTCTCAATATAAATACATCGGCGTTATCGGTTTAATTAGACTTCCGCCCGGCGCTTCCTCTCCGCTTTTTATTCGCACAAAGCACTGCCGGCGCGCGCGCGTGGACGATTCTCCGGATTACGCGCCGCTGCCAGCCGGTATATGCTCGTGGGATTCCGCGGACCCGGTATTAGTGGTGTTTACGATTTAAGCGCATTCGCACTGCCGGCAAATATGAGTTTAAATAAACCTCCCGAGGGGAGCTACGGTTATCGATACCCGCGCGCTCTCTCACCTTCTGTTCTGGAACTGTCGGGGGATGTACCCGACTGCAGCTAATAGGGTTTCTCGCCGGTACTTTTTTGTTGATCTGAAAAAAAATTAAAGTTTTGAAATGAAAGCGTTTTATAGTGAAAGCACTGTTTTGAACGATGTTTCCTTTCTGATTAAATTATTTTGCAATAAAACAACGGATTCGAAATCCAAAAGCAGTGACTATCCATAAATCAAACAGAATCATTAATATGTATTCCACGCACTAACCCTCATTAACTTATTATTCCAAAACGCCTCTCTCAACAATACACACACTGTGCGCATTTATTAATACCCGCTGTTCCGATCCGTTTTCCCGACGGTATAAGCGTTTGCTGCCACCTCCCACGTCCCGGATTACAATTGATAATAACGATACACAATTTATAAAAGCACCTATCCTGCAATCGTTGCTCTGGGATATAGCTCGATTCATTGTCGGAGCTTAAGCGCAAAAAGTATATTCAACAAAAATTTACGCCTCGCGCAGCAGATTATGTTAAGTACCAAAGCGCTGCGTCGATAGCTTTTTCGGGGGCGCTTATTAATAATTTGCCCTGTTGGAGCTTGCGATTCTGTTATTATTCGCGTTTTCATTTTATCAACACGCCGCGCCGATTATGAAATTAAGTTTTTAACGATAATGCTTTGAGAGCTTGTAAGCTCTCTCGATGCGCTTTTGTATTGCGGATGATAAGAGGCACTCTGTAATGGACGATGCTTTCGTTGGATTATTGAAAAATACATCGTGTGAAACGGAGAATTATTATTTTTTTTTTCAATATACGGATAAAACAGTGGAGCTTTTAAAAAGTCGTTGACTTAATCATGAGCTTAAAACACGAAAATTCTGGAAAAAAAAAATTGTAAAAAAAGTGTTTCTTGTTCACTACTGCTATTAATTATAAAGACATCGATCGCGACGAGCATACAAGCACGGAGCGTTTTTTTTCGATTTTCCAGACAGCGTTGTATCGCACCTGTATCCTGTATCGATTCGCTTCCCCTTCTGCGGATTCCCTCCCGACTGCAGCCGACGGCACGCGGCGGCAGGAACGCCGAGTACTTGTTTCGCCAGTCGAAACTTTAAAAGTACAGATAAAAGGCGAACTCATCTAATTACTAACTAAATACTTTTCTATAGTAACTAATTTAAAAGCCGTCATTGCAACACTCTGATCCTTGAGTAGAGTAGGGCCAAAGTTTTTAAAATTTTATGTGTATTTTTTTTTTTAATGGTGTCGTTCAGACTTCGTAACCTACGTCTATAATCAATAACAAGCATAGTCACAGCAAACATAAATTATTTATAAAAATCCATGACTGTCGCAGTTCATGATTTATAGAAGTAATAAATAACGTTATAGTTATCTCATATTTGATTTGTTGCTTTACAGTAATCTTTCAGTGCATACATTTTATTCATTGATGAGCACACGATAATTAAAATTTTTATTACACAAGATCATTAAATAAAATTGTAAAAAAGAATTCATCCACCAATGCTTGAAAATAACAAAAATGTTTATGGAATGATTTATATAATAACGACGTACACATCAAAACAAGACTGTCAGCATAAATCCAAATGATGTACGCATAAACATAAAAATGTGTTTTTCAACGATTCTTCAAAATTACGTCACATTTCGAATTCCCGCGTAAAAGCTCAGGCAAGCGCAGAACAGCCCTCTGCCACTATCCCCTCCCACAGCTCATCCCACCTCGATTCCGTATAAGCGCCACCCCTTTGTCGCTCCGTCGGACTGTTATCGTGCTTCAGAGCTTGCGAGTTGGATGGCGCCACGGTGCGCTTTTCCAGCTGCTCCTGCGGAAAAGCTCTCGTCCTATCTCGCGAGTAACTCTGCAGATGGTCCTGTTATCGGTAAAGAGGGAAACTGTGCGTAGCGATTGCAGATGCCTTAAATTGCCGGACCAAAGCGCTGCACTCGGGATGTGATCTCTGATGAAACTGTGCTTAGCTTTAATCTGTACTACTGTGGAGCGATCGAGAAGAAACCTTTCGAGCGAAAAGCTCACGCTTCGTTCTATTAAAATTCTCATTTATTTCACGAAAGTATTATATTTTCAACCGAATAAAATTGCCCCGAAGCGAACAAAGCCATTTTCCAAAAATAAACATACAAGCGTTCATTGTTTTTCCAATTATTTTTAAACCCCAAATTATTCCTCTCTTCCTCTCTAACGCGCACAACAGAGGTGAAAAAAAAAAGCCAACCGCGGAATTTCCCGCTAAATTCATCAATGCAGCAACGAGCAGACTGTTAAATGTAGCTCTCGCGATTCAAAGCACACAAAGCGCAAAAATAACAGCGCGCCAGGCAGCGGTTGCCCATCGCATCCCCTTAGGCGCTCGATATACAACCTCCGGCCTCGGTAACAAAGAGAGCAACCAACGGCATCAACAGCAGCGGCTATAATACACGGCTCTGGAAAAAAAAGAAGGTTAGCGGCGGTGCGACCGCACGCACAGTTCGATCGTTTAAATAATTCAGAATCTCACCGGAGTGGTCAGATCCGTGGGGCCGATAACTCAAACAAGCACGCAGCTCGGCGCGCTGCTGGTTGTTTGATAATTACCCCCAGCAAGCGTGTGTGTATACGCGCCGTATTTAATAATCATTATTTTCGCATACGATATGGAGAGCGCGCAGCTGCTTGGCCACTTTTCGCAGCTGCGTTAAAAGCTCGATCGTAAAAGCTGCTCGAGAGTATCGAGGTGTGCTGCATTTGAAACATCTGGAGGTACGGCGCACGACGGTATGCGGTGTTGAGTTTATGATTTTCGGCGACTGAAGGGGCTTTTATGCTCGACTCTCGAGAGGGTGAGAGTCTAGTGTGTGACACATTTCATGGTGATCGAAACCTCCTGACGAAGTTCGAGCTACTGTATAAATCTCAGTGTGTTGTTTCTGCCTCTGTTGTTTTACGACGAAATGAGTGATGGTTGTTTCGTTGGTACAAGTCAATTATTGTGATAATAACGTACCTTAATCACTCAGAAAAAGCTACCCCTTAAAAAGCTCTTCCACGCGCGGAAAAAGCTAAAGAATCGAGAACAGGTAGGGGTAAGTGAGGGCACTTGCAGGGGTACTAGCACCAGGACGAGGCGCTAAAGGAGAATTTAATATCAAGGCAACCCGATCCGATCCCGCGAGTTTATCTCTCAGGCCGGATCGTCTTGCACTACTCCCTTGACTTTGGCAAACCCGACGCTGAACAACTATTGTACCCTTGGCGATCCCTTAAGCTCTTGCACCGATGGTTTCTGCGATATTCGTTCCGAATGATTTTTTCTTTAAGTTTAATGTGATTCGAGAACGAAACTTACCGAATTTTCTCTTTTTCGGTAGCTCCATTTCCAATCTGAGCTCTTAACCCACATATCCGGATCCTTTGGAATTCTTCGAGAGCATCGCGTAAGCAAGATTAGATTTTCTCATGCCGTCTAGCTCTTCTTTGCCTCTTTCTTATTCTCAGAAACGACGCCATCACCGGAGTACTCGATCGCTTACACTCTGGATAATTGAAATCAGGGATTTGTGGATATTGATTGTAAGCTCAGATAAGCTTGGTTGTTTTATGGCGAGAACATCACTACAGTAACATTGAAACAAGACCTTCAATCGCGTTAAACATCTCCTAACAAGTACTTTTTTCTCTGGCAAAAAATAAACTAGTACTCCGGGGGCTACTCTCGCATTCCCGCGCATAACGATATCGAGCGTGTAAAATATTTCATAGGCTTGTTTCTCTCTCTCTCTCTCTCTCTTTCTCTGCTTCTCGTACAAAAAGGACCGCGAAAATATACTGCGAGTTCGCATGACGCGTGCTTCGCTTTCCCCTTCCCCTTTCGAATATGTAATATGCGCTCGTGGAAAGTGAATATATACCCTTTACATGACTCGACATTCTGCGCTCGAATTTTTCTCTCCTCTGCATTTGAAATCCATGCCTCTTCTGTGTTTCACCGCTCGCTTATCGATCCCACCTGTACTTTCTTCTTTTGCGACTCTTTAGTCCTCTTTCGCGAAACTTACCTGAGCGAATTCCTCGCACGCGTTTTAACGAACCCATCAGGCCACGAATGCGAGAAAACAAGAAATTGGCGCCCTTTTGAATCGCGCGCGACGTGGAATTAAATTCCTGAAGAGCTGTGCTCGTTGAGTGAGAAAGGGAGAGAAAAAAAAATTGGTTTGTACACACTGCAGCTTTTTCGAATGATTGATCGCGTTAATTTGATTCGATTGCTTCGGCCCGCGAGCCTTATATCCTCGATTGGAATGCTGAAAATGAAAGGCATACACAGAGGAAAATATTGCGGCCTCGGGCTTTCTTCTACTGTGTTGTACCCTGCGTGTGATTGAAGCTTTTGTAAATTGAAAAAGCTGCCGTAGGACGATGATTTTCTGTGTGTGTGTGTGTATGTACGAAATTACCGAGAAAAAAGCTCGCTTATCCTTATATGAACGACCTTAAATCACCATCAGCGAACTGGGCCAACAAATGTGCCCCTCGTAGTAGCTCCATAAAACAATAATCGTGGAGTATTTCGCCTACCGGCGCAAAAGTAGAAAAGACCAGCGCAGCAGTAGTGAGTGTACAAATCTAGATTAAGCAAAGGTCCGCAGCGCGATAAACTTCAATTCGCAGCCGTTTCTACTCTCGAGGAAAACTGTCGCATTGGCGAGAAAAAGAGAGAAAAGGAGCGGTACGTGCGCGCGCCCCTTGGTCGTTATGGCCTCGAGCAGATATGAGCGAAATAAATCTCTGGATGCGGGTGTTTAACAGCGGTCGGCGTGTACATGTGTTAAGGCCTGTTGGAGAGTGTTATGTGCTGCTGTGGTTGGGATTATTGCACCTTGGAAGATTTCGGGGTTTCAATTATTTGGCTGGTGTTGCTAATGTTTCGGTGACGTCGCAAAATAAAGAACGTATTTGAAGAAGAAGTATTGGACTAAAAGCCACTACATCATACCATTAGCAAAAAAAGAAGAAGAAAACGTGTTTCTATCCCCGACGACAGAAGAGAAAGAGTAGAATAAAGAATCCAGAGGTCTTATTGTTCCCCTTTCAATTTCGACCATACGAGAATCTTGCCTTTAACAAGGCTCGTTATTATCGCACACCGAGGTACGCATACAGTTCCGCGTAGTAAAAAGATAAAACCTGAGGGAACAAAAACGCGAGAGCGAGAGCAAGACAAGACAGAGACGTAATGGGGGGGGGGGGGGGCGAGTGCCGTATGAACGCGAGCGCTCTTGCAATTGTATCGTAGCTTCAGGCCGACCGCAAACACCCGCCTCCCCACGGGCCGTGCGTCTCATTCTGCTTACGAGCAGCCCGGAGCTCTGCCGTATCGAACCCGTGCACAGACCAACAGAGCCCGATCCGCCCTCGGTCGGCCGCAACGAGCTTTCAACTGTCATACCTTAACCCTTCAGCCCATTTCCCAGAGTTCCATAAAAAAGCTCATCATATATCGTTGCGTGCACTCTGCCGCCAAATAAACTTGACTCGCGTAAGTGCAAAAAGCATGCAAATTAGAGGCCACGCAAGAAAAAGGAAAAGTAGACGAACAAGAAGAATAAAGGAGGAAATCATCAGTTTGCTATGGCCGGTTGTAAATCAGTAGAGCGAGAGTTGAGCAAACCGGAGAGGTGAGACGAGGAAAATGGCAAGAGATGCATGCAACGCTATGTAGTGTAGAGAAGGAAGAAGCTGCGGCCGGCCGGGTCTGCTGGGAGAACTATAGGCAGGCCAAACAAGTTATCCGCCTGTTTTTCATGTCTAGCTCTACGCCGTCGCTTATGTAGTCTGTTTATCTCTGATTACCGCCTACTTATAGTAGTATCGTCTTTTTGCTGTTCATGTACTTACTCGTTCTAGATCGCGCTTCTGCCTCTAAATTCTCTAGCTGGGGCATCCGTCCTGGCCTCGCGTCACCGTCGTAGCTTCGGGCGGGTCTGCTCACTTCCTGGCGTCTGAATCGGTCCCGTGTCCATTCCCTCTATCATCCCTGGCCTCCGCACCCTCCAGTGAAAAGCTCGACATTTATTCTATTCACCCCTACAGGGATTGGCCGGCCCGGCTGCACTCGATCCCATTTGAGTGGCCGCGAAAAACGCCGCAATATGATCTAGACTGCGATTAGATCACTAATTTTCTCCGCGGGATAGGTGGTTTTACGGTGTAGCATTATGATGTTATGAACGAGTTGCAACTTCATCGGTCTTCAACGATGCTGGCTGCTGCGCGCCGCGGTAAGGCTCTTACCGTTGGTACAAATCGCGTAAACGTCGCGAAGACTGTAATTGGCGCGTGGTTCATGTGGTACTGCTCACGCAGTCGAGACGAGCATTATTTAGCGATAAGCCGGGATCGCGACATTTTATCACGAATTGTCGCTTTTTTGGTCGTCTAGTATGTAGGATGCTTATGTATAATTGCTATCGGGTAGGTTGTAGAATCGATAGAGCGAGAAATTTATGCGACCGAGAAGTAGTTACTGTTGTGGTGGTCGAACCTCCGTATCAATGATTTATATACTTGAAATTGTTCGTTATCGGTACCGTTGTTTAAACTAGTTTGAGGGGATAAATCCATTCGGGTATAGATTAATATCACTGTTGAGTCTGTATTAATTCGGTAGCGTAATTTGCGTTTTTGAGTGTGAAATAGATCTGAAAGGATAATGAAAATCTTTATATAAAGACAATTTATCGTAGTACGAACGAACATGCACTGCGCTCCTGACACCTCCTGTCCCAGTTATGCCACGAGTCAGTTCGTCAGTTTTGGACCTGGGTTTCTTCCTAATCGCTTGAACATTTTTCGGACTTTCTCCACGCTCCTTTGGCGTATGGCTGAGGCATAGGTCGGCACTATATGAGCATTTTCTATTCTCCTCAGTAGAATCTGCTGCTTAAAGGTTAGCTATAGGGGTGGCTCAATATGTGTCCAGAACCATCGTCCCTTCTTGTCCTGGTGTTGGGGCCACTCATGCTATAACTGCCAGAATTGCGTGCGACATAATTTACACGTCCATGTTGGGCGCCTGCACACTCGTAATTATCAAACAGTCCAATTCCGCGAATATTGCCCGTCCATTCTGCATCCTTCCACGCCTATCCTCTATAAACTCTTCTCCGATTGCTCTCGTATTAAACGAAGTCAGAACCTGAGTGAATCCAATATGAAAGGTTGAATCACATAGGGAGTAGGCTGAAAATAATATCATCTCTTATTTAAAAATTCTTCTCTAATTTAATATTCTCGCTCCATCGTAAGTCTGACTGAACCCTAAGAAGCATCTTCCCGGCGGGCGGGTTCGGGGGGCACTCCGCTCCGCGAAGAGAGCTTACGATATCAATGCTCTTTTTGTTGTTTGTTGATCTGTTATTACTTGCTATCCCAGGACTTCCGGGAAGGAAGAGGCACAGTCGATTGGTGTGAGAAAGCGAAAGAACATCGTTATCCATTAAGAAAGTTAGACTCGGTTCATGCTAACGTTAGACGACGTTTTAGCGAAGAACAGGAGCATCAGAAAGAAATTTATTTTACGCTAGAATTACGAACACCATATGTGCGGTAAGATAGATGAGAGATAAGAGAGAAAGCACAAGATGAGTTATTGGACAAACTCTAGAGACTAGAGAGAGAGACATGCAGTGGTTTGTGTGTGCTGCAGCGTCGTAGCTAATAGGTTCTTTCGTTCGCGAGTATCATTGTTTTTTTTTTCAATCATTTATTAAACAATCATGTCCCTTTTCTTCATAGCTTCAACGCAACCATAATATAACATTCTACGGACCGCAAGTCGCGAGATCGTCAACTGTTTGTTACACACATAATAAGGCATTATCAACGGTCGAAAATTCCGCTCAATCGATTTCGTATTCATCGCCTCTGATTGTTCCGCCTTTTATGATTTTTTATTTTACTCACATTTTTTTAATCGTATTTATTAATTTTACAATAAAAAAAGAACTCTGAAATATATACTACATCGATCATACTCGCTCAGCCTGCGCGGGACTCGCGGACCTCAGCGCGCGCTTGTTTTACACTAGATATAACTATACATATATAATCGCTATCGCAAGGAACAAAAGCGATATCGGCTAATATAATACCTGAGGAAAGTCTACCTCTCTTCCGTCTATGCTCTTTTTCTCTTTGTACTTATTACAACTTGCGTGGAATGAGTAGACAGCGGATAACTTGCCTCCTTATTTCCCAGCAGACCCGTGCCGCCGCAGCTTCTTCCTTCTCTACACTACATAGGCGTTGCATGCATCTTTGCCATTTTCCCTCGTCTCACCTCTCCCGGTTTGCTCAACTCTCGCTCTATGATTTACAACCGGCCATGCAAACTGATGATTTTTCCTCCTTTATTCTTCTTGTTCGTCTACTTTTCCTTTTTCTTCGTGCCTCTAAATTTTGCATGCTTTTGCACTTACGCCGAGTCAAGTTTATTTGCGGGCAGAGTGCACGCAACGATATAGTGATGAGCTTTTTTATGGAACTTGGAAAATGGCTGGTTAATTGATGAATTGCTGCTGTTCGGTCGGCCTGAAGCTATTATACAATCAAGACGAACTCGATTCATACGGCATCGATCGAGTACACGAACAAAGAAACAAATCTCAGTGCAAACTCTCTTGATTCGTCAAACACCTCACAACACTGGAATATCAGGAAATTCTGTTAATATTATCCCTCTTCCCTTTTCGGCTCCGCCTATACGCACAAGCAGAATGTTGTCAGGTCGATACCATGGCTCCATGATCGCATACACAGCGGCAAAGCCAAACGTTTGCAATTACCGCACGAGCCGAGTCGACTGATCGGTTGGAAACGTCTCGGCATTACGTTACACTGACGCTACTGCAGTCGTCGTCGTCGACGCTATGCCAGGGGGTAGTAGCTCGTCGCTAAAATCCAGCCGGAGGACACAGACACGGTAAGTCCGCGCATGTGTGAGAGCTGTACACACCGATCAAAGTGCCTTTGAATGCTTGCGCCTAATTAGTGTTTAATTAAGTCGCCCCCCCCCCCCCCNTAAATAGACCCCCCCCCCCCCCCGAGTTGTGAGAAGGATGCGCGAAAAAAAAGGTCGAGGCGTTTGATGTGCTGATCGTGGAATTTTCACAGAGAGTGTAAAGTTTTTTTTTTATTTTTTGTCTAAAAAGGGGTGGAGGGTTTGAATTTTGAAATTTAACATATCTTTCTAGTGGGTTTTAGCTTTTGAGTTTGCGTAAATTATTTTTCTAAGAAAATCCAATTATAATTTCTGTAAAATATTTTATTTTTGTTTCGGGTGAGCTCTTTAGTGCGACTTTGATAAATCCCCGTTATAGTGAGTTGTGAAAAGTTTATAATTTTGTTCCCGGTATTGTACTTACATAAATAACATGTTAATGAATCGCACAGAAGAAGAGCTTCAACAAACATTACACGTTTCATTAACATTCATGCACCCATAATAATTAATATTTGCTTCGAGAACAAAAACATAATTCAACGAGAGTTATTGTTCACACTGCATTTGTACATCATTTAATAAACATGCTATATTTCATCAGCCCTCAGATATAGCCGTAATTAATAAAATATTTGCTTGGAAAACAAAAATGATATTTTTAATAAAATCTCTTGTTTGTACTGTAAACTTAAAATAATGAATTGACTTCAAACATCATTTTAATTAACTAAAATTTTTCTCCTTAAACTTTTTTCCTCAAACTAACGAGCCATCGGAGAAAGAATCATTCCGAGGCAAATCTTTCATTAAACTTCGGACACGCAAATTGTTCCGCGACTCGTTCCCGTTGGCCTTGTCGTCCCGAGGCGCTACTACTACTGCAGCTCGAGGATCAGCTGCCGACGCTCGTGTATGGGATAATTAGGTAATATGCTAATTAGGCGGAAAAAGAAGGAGGCTTTGGAAGGAGAGCAGCAGCGGCAGCAACAGCAACAGCAGCAGCGTTGGCCTATAATTAACCCGAGTACAACGAGCAGCGCTTCTCGCTTATATATAATTATGCAGGCCTAGTTTTCTTCGCGTTGCGCTGCGCGTCCTGGGAAATTAATTTCCGAGAGATGGCTCTTGTTCGAGAAATGATTTTTCTTATTTTCTCCTTTCGATACAAAGAGATATTTCTGTGTTTGTATACTCGTGTGTGTATTTCAACTGTTAATTTTAAACCTTTCCTTCAATTACATTAACAACACAGTTTTCGAATTTTCCTCAACTCGAAGGTAAACAGCCACAAGAAGCGCCACTATAACTTAATTGCCGTAGCTAGCGCAGCTCAAAAAATCTTCACTCCCCGGAAAATTGCGAAACCAGCTCCAAAGTATATTTTCTCGCCGCATGCATCGCCGTAATTTGATGTAAGTTGAAAGCTGGCGTTGCCTACACACACGGAGAAGCTAGCTAAAAGCAGGTGTAAAAGGTAGAGCAGCAGCAGCGCGAGTGCCGGAGATGAAAAAGCATCCGTCATTTTCACTTTCAGTGTGCGCCGACGCCTGCAAGCAAGCGACTTGGCAACATCTAAGAAATTTATCGATGCTCCTGCAAAAAGAGAAGATAGAACTCCGAGGAAAAGCCCTGGTGTATATCAATTAACGCCTAAGTGCGTTAAGAAGAGAAGCGCGTCGACGGGCAGAATTATTGCGTGAAGCCAAAATTTTTGACTTTTATTTTGATAATGTGTCATTGGTTATTTAATTGAAAATGTTATGAATTTCAAAATCATCGATACTTTTTTAGAATCTAAAATATCAAACGTATTATTTAACGAAAAACTCGTGATGGAAATGATAATTGTCCATAAATTTTTCCGAGACTTTTGCAGATTAAATTATGGAAAATCCCACCGATTTTAATACGAATTTCACCAGCAGACCATTGCGCGCATTTCTCATCGCCAATAAAACCGATACTCCATTAAACGAATTAACAGCGTTTAATTAAAACAAAAGCGCCGGAATAAAGCAGCCGTCGCGCACCTGCCGAATATTCCCAGTGTATCTACTCCCTCCTTTTTTTTTTTTTATCTCTTCTCTCTGCCCGTCGCGTCTAATTTGAATAAGCTCGTAAATCAGCGAAAAAAGTAACGGCGTTTTTACGCGGCCGCTATGGTACGTATAGATATTAAATGAAAACTGATTCGATTGTCAGGGACTAATCGAAATGCATGCAAGTTTTAACAATAAACTCATTAATGTTAATGCGGCGTTAACAGGAGAGAGCCGGGGCGACTAATTCGGCGCCTGCGAACAAAAGCCGATGCGCGACGCCGATACTGCACAATGAGCAAGTGCTCTCCCTCTCTTCTGGTAGAAGTGCATTGATTATCGAAGATATTCGATTAATTATCGGGACGCTTGTTTCGTCGACCGGCGCTGTATAGCCGATGTGGAGACCGACGATGAATTTGGTTGTTCTTGAGATGAATTACAATTTCTCTTATATAATCTAGCTGTTTATTGTGGCGCGAAATTCAAATTTTTAATTGACTTCCAGAGCCCGATAAACGGCTAGACTATAACAATCTAGGCACACGTCAATCTCAGCGGCAAACGCGACAACGGATCCACTCAAAAATAGTCGAAAAATTTGCGTAAGTACGACAACAAAAGCGATAGAGCAAAGCCACGCTCGTAGTCATTGGAGCGAAAAGCCGATCTCGGTTAAAAACAAAGTGGCAAGTTTCGGGCGCGCGACCGCGCGACAGCCAATTTTACACGCTAATTAGGTACGATGATTAATTGCTGCGATAGTATTGGCAGTTAGAACACGTATAATTAGGCGATTCTTTAAGCTTTTGCGTGTATTGTTTTTGCGAAAATAAAGAGCCATGCGACGAAACCACTACCGCGGACAAAAGCTCCTGCCATGGCTTTAATATACTTTGTAGTTAATTATCGCGATGGGAAATTACCCTTCCTATATACGTATACGCGGGCACGTATATAACACGTCGTTTTCATAAATCATCGCGGCCTTTTAAAGTGCGTTTCTGGATCATTCTTTCGAAATTGCGTAGTGCTGCCGCTCATCATCGAGATTAATGGTATATCGAAAATCATGATTGTTGCGATACACCCAGCTACATTAAGATATTATCCTGTGTGTAATATAACGCTTTTCGAAAATACATACGCGCATCGTATTCCTTTTTGTAAAACTACGAAAGCTACTCCCGTCGTAATCACGATTAATCGCGTGAACTATGCAGCGCACAGAACGGGCTTGAAAAAACGCATTTCGCCTTTTAATTTTCCAGCCAGCTATCCGACGATTTTATCGAGACCCGTAAGCACGTTTTATTGTGTCGCACGGCCAGCCGATGACACATGTCGGATTTCATATTTTCAGCAGTACACGCCCGCACACACTAGGGGAAGATGCAAATGCTGTTTGCGCTTCGCGTAAAACGTGGGCGCGCACGTCGCTTTCGGCCGAATTGGACGCTCTCGTATGGAGAGAAAAGTGTTTTACACAGGCCCTTCTATTACGATGGAAAAAGCTGGCACGCGCTTGTTTTTTGAAATAGGCGCTTTTTTACGAGTTCCATCGAAATGTGTATTATACCTCTAGGATTTTTGTCGATCTGGGGCCGTATTCAGCGTTTTTAACGCGCGTTAAATCAAAATAACGTAACGCCGTCGATAAGCGTTAATATCGTTATTTTGTTAACGCTGCTACGTGTACTGCAGTAGTAGAACAAGATAATATCAATTCATAAACCTAAGAAACATGGATTACCGGGCTGGGATTGCAGAAAGAAACCAATTAATTAATAAATACTATAGATAATTTTAAAACAATCACCTATTATTTCTCTATCTTATTATTACGCTACACTTTTATCGATTAACGTATTGTTCTAACGCCAGCGCTATTCGTTAAATATCAGCGTTATTCGGCTTTAACGCATGCGTTATGCGGATTTTAACGACGCTGAATACGGCCCCAGCTGCTGTGCGAGAGGATGAAGCATCGAGTCTCCAAAAAAATATAATGTGTGATAATAAGTGTCACTCGCAGAGACGATTTCTAGCATACTATCTCGCAGTTAAAGATCGTTTGATTATAAATACAATGCATCCTTATAGCTAATTTAAAAGTTCGAGTGTGCTCACGGAAAAACGGCCCGTTTCGATTCCGATCTGCATGCATTTCTATGCATTTCCATGCATTTCTAATGGGGCAGCGCCGCCGCGTGCGCAAGGCTTCTTTTTTGCGACGAGCGAGTTAAGCGATTCGCGCGAGTGCATAAGAGAGAGAAAAAGGAAGAGCAAAATGGAGTCTCTCCTACCTGACGGATCCTTAATTAAGGATCTCCGGGAAAAGTAAGGGGTCAGGTGCCGGGACTGCGCCAGAAACGGATTACGAGCGTTCGGAACTTCGCTAAGTCGCGTTGTCTCGCGCAGGAAAAAAAAGCGATATACTGTCACGGTATCGCTTTGTTCTTTTTCACTTTCGTCTGTAAGAATTAATGTAACCTTTGAGAATTGTTTCAGTAGGAAAGGGTGGATTCGGTCAAACACAGTTCTTATTAATCCTTCGAAGCACCTCACCCGAAAATAAATAGAAAATAAAAGAAAATTTACGAATTTCATTAAGCCGAGCGAACGCCTATACAAACTCCCTCGCTAGAGGGAAGATTTTCAAAGAAGGCACGTATATACTCTCCTAACATCCCCTTAACCGTGGCGCTAAAGCCAAAGTAACCATTCGGAGCTTATCTTTTTTCACCCGTGTATTTCACGCCAGCGCGGAAAATTTGAATAGCTTCGGTCGCTTCAGCGCGGCACAAAGTACCTCTTTGGAACCCGCGAGGCGGCAGTCGCCTTCGAAATTCTCACCGAGCGAGAACGGCTTATAGGGCCATTTGTTTCTACTTATGCGCCCCCGGTCTGCTACTCCCCCCCCCCCCCGAGAACCGGGCTGGGCATCCAACAAAACACTCTCTTAATAATTACATTTACGCGAAAATGTGTTGTATAACCAAATTAGCTTCAGTTAAGATACATATTGTCATGGAAACTACGCGGTTGCCTCTTGCCTGCAGGGGTCAGCTCTGCTGTTTATCCATCCGCAGCTGTGGTCTCTGCTGTGGAGAGCTTGTGAGTGATATCGTTGTGATTTTCTGCTGTTGTGGCGGAATTATTTCGTTTCGTTCGCTGCCTATGTTTAGATAACGCTGCTGGGAGTGTTTTAATCTCTTTGAGCTCTTCATTATGCTCGCTCTCGTCCGAAGCAATCTGGATAGTTTTTCTACTGCGAACGAGAGGAGACCTTATTAAATATAAAAATCCTTCAATAGCTGTACGAGCAAAATTAAACGCACGTCTCTCTAGCGTAATAAGCGCTTATACGAGTTATTGCTCGAGTCCCGCGGAACCAGAACAGGAGGCAGCTTTTTTGCGTTTCGCGGGGTGCGCCGAGACAATTTTCGAGCGGCATGCGCCGGCGCCGGGAGCAAGCAAAAATTTCTCACGCGGATACGGGTCACGTCGAGCGCCGGCGCCGTCGAGGACTTTTAGGCGCTTGATTAAATTTTCTGCGCCTGACAAATTGCCCCGACGTGATACTAGTAGGTATGTCTGTACTCGTGAATTTCGACGGTGCGTGAAGGGTATGGGGGACGGTGCGATTTGCATATTTGGGACCCTCGCGCTGCTGCGTTTTCATTTTGGCGGGAGTTTTTTTTTTTTTTGGTTGTATAATTTTGGGCCGTAATGGGCTTGCATTCCCGGGGGACTTTTGATGGAACTTTGGATATTCGAGCAACGGCCTGGAATTTATAACGGACGATTTATAGTGCTTGCTATTCCTGGAACACAGTGGCACTGCCTTTTTAATACGCATGGAAAATTGGTATAAGCTGGGACCGCCACGAATAAGCAGCTCTTAGCCAAGACGCTGAACAAAGGGCCCAGGCCTCAATAAAGGCAGTTATCCCGGCATAGGTGGCACACCTCAATAATGGTACTCTTGTGCGCAGGACTGTGGAAGGATGGAAAAAGGTCCTATGCGCCACTATCTTCGTTGGCTTAGAGACACCGAAGAGTCTAGGAAGTGTGAGAAGAGCCTAGTCCAATCGACTTTACTATGTAGTCTAGCATTTTTTTTGTAGTTTGTTCCGGCGAGTTTCCCCAAGTTGTCTTGAACTCTCTTATACATAATAGTAATGTATGATCAAGATAGTGATTGCTTATATAAGAATCTATATATCGGTGTAACTAAATTAATCGAAACATTTCCACTTAATTGTAATTCACACGAAAATCCCAGATTTTTATTAGGGCTTTTTAGCGTACGCCAATGCACACCAATTCACTACCGTCCCCCGCCATAGAAAATTAACACATTCACCAAAGAGCAAAATATCGTTACTGGCCTCCACAAGAATTGAAAAGCCACAATCTCGTTCTACCAAGTAGCATACATAAAGCAGTAAAAATTAATAATGCAAACGCGCTCTCTCTCGCTCTGCAGCAGGAAAGCCAGCATAACGAAGACAAACGAGAAGCCATAAAGCTCGTCTCTAAAACAAGAGCGCGCCGCGGAGAGACAAAGCAGGAGAGACAAATAAAAGAGCGAAAGCTCTTCGCAAAAGCCGAGTCGCGCGAGCCAGAGGAAAAAATTATGCGCGGCGCGCACGAAGCCCCATCTGGGGGGGGGGGACCAGAGTATATACCAGAGTCGGAGATAAGGAAAGAATATAAGCGGTTAGCTCCACCTCCCCGAGAAAATGTAAAATATCTCCTCGTTATTCCTCGATTCTTATTCTCGAGAAGCGAGTCCCCCCAGGCAGAAATAGGCTATATTCCCTTCCTTGGAGGGAGTGGAGCGAGAGTGTGTGTTTGTCTGCAGGAGAAGTGTATAGTAGGGCTCGAGGGGTAAGACACTCAAGGCGGGTGGGCAAGGTAATCTAAACGTCAGTTAAGGGCGCGAAAGAGGGAGAGTCGCTCGACTGCAGTAATATATAAGGAAGGAAGGCCGCGGTATACAAGATGCCGGCAGTCGTTGCGCTCCTCTGCGCGAAGTATGCCTGCAGAAAACGGCGGAGGGGAAAGTAGACAATCTTCTCCGCCACGAACTCCTTGCTGATATGCTGGTGCCTCCGACTGCTGCGCAGAGGATGAAAGAAAGCTTTTCTTCAACTGAATTTCGCGCGTAAGCTCTTCTACAGGGTTCGCCTCGAGCTATACAGAGCGCGATTAAGTGAAACTCGGACTTTTTAGTTAGATAGATTATTAGAAGTGGAAAATTATTGACCCACGCGGCAAAATATTAACAGGTTTTTTTCTTTCAACAATAAAATAGTATATTGAAATACTGCTTGACATATCTGTACTTCCCTCAGTAAATGACAGTTAGCGAACCAACCATGTAATTTATATTAACC
>CM053172.1:1373215-1420660 GCA_012977825.3 Pteromalus puparum
TGAGAGATCGTATCTGTTCGTTAACGCCAGCCGCTAGTTCCCGCTTAAATATCAGGCGTTTCATTCGGCTTAACGCATGCGTTTGCGATTTGAACGCGGGGGAATCGCCCCAGCTGCTGGCGGAGTTGAGATCGAGGTCTCCAAAAATAAGGGGGTGTGATGATAATGTGTCACTCGCCAGAGACGATTGTCTAGCAACTATCTCCCGCAGTTTGAAAAGATCGGGTTGTTTAAATACAATGCTTATAACTAACTTTAGAAATTTCCGGCTGTGCTCACGAAAAACGCCGTTCGTTCCATCTGCATGACCATTTCTATGGTTTCCACTGATTTCTAATGGGCAGCCGCCCCGCCGCCGCGGGCGCAAGGCTTCTTTTTGCGCGAGGGCGAGTTTAACGATTCGCCCCGAGTGTAATCAGGAGAAAAGGAGAGCAAATGGAGCTCTCTACCTGACGATCCTTATTAAGGAATCTCCGCTCTGCGGCTGAAACAAGTTATGGGAAAGTAGGGGTCAAGGTGCCGACGCGCGCAGACGGGTTACGACGCCGGCTCGGCGAACTTCGCTAACGTCCGCCGTTAGCGGGGTTCGGGCGGGGCTGACACTCAGCGCAGCAAGGTCGAAAGAACAAAAAAGCTAGACTCCCTCATTATTACGTGTCCCAGGGGTATCCGCGTCTTTTTTTTTCGTCTTCACTTTCTCTCGCGCCTTATCTGACAGAACTTAAGTTTTGCAGACCTTTGAGACTGTGGCTTTCGAGCAAGCGTAGTTGGATTGGAAACCTAGGCGTCACTCCAACAGCTCCTGATTGTTGTGTCTTCATTTTGTTTTTTTTTTTTAATCTTCGAAGGCCCACCCCACCCGAAATAAAAGAGAAAAATAAAGAACTAGAATTATACACGAAATTTGAAGCATTATAAAGCCACGTCCGTGGAGCCGAACGGCCCTTACCTACAAACTCCGCCTCGGTAGGAGGGAAGATCAGAGAAGGCTCTATATACTCTCCTAAAACCCCTTAACCATCGGCGGCTAAAGCAAAGTAGACCTTCGGGCGTATCTTTTTTTTCCCCCGTGTATTTCAACTGCCACCCGGCGGAAACATTTTTGAATAGCCTTCGGTCGGTTCACGCGCGGCCACAATACTCGGGTTGGACCGCGCAGGCGGCAGTCGCCTTGCGAAATTCTCAGCCGGCCGAGAACGCTATAGGGACCCAGTTTGCTTCGACTCTATGCGGCCCTCCGATCTGCTTACTCCCCCCCCCCCCCCCCGCATTACGCGAAATGTGTTGATACCGAAATTGCTTCATTAAGATTATATTGTCATGGAAACTCGCGGTTGCCTCCTTTGCCTGCAGGGGGTCAGCTCTGCTGTTGTATCCATATACGCAGCTGTGGTCTCTGCTGTGGGAGAGCTTGAGTCGATGATCGTGTGTTTCTGCTGTTGTGGGGAATTATTTCGTTTCGTTCGCTGCCTATTGTTTAGAATAACGCTCGCGGGAGTGTTTTAATGGTCTTTGAAGCTCTTCTATTATGCTCGCTCTCTCCGAATGCTATAATCGGATTGTTTCTACGCGAACGAGAGGAGACCTTATTAAATATAAAAAATCCTTCATAGCTTGTACGAGCAAAAAATAAAACGCACGTCTCTCTAGCGTAATAAGCGTCGTTATACCGAGTTAATCTCTCGAGTCCGCGAACAAGAAAACAAGGCAGAGACACGGCGAAAGATTTCATCTTTTAAAAAATGCAATTTGAATATTTAATCCACTCGTCGTCGTTGAATCTCGACGAGAGAAGAGAAGAGATACTCTTTTTCCTGGCGTTGCATTCGCCGGATTCTCTCTTGGAGACGAGGCGGCAAATCCGACGGAGGAACGCTGAAAAGAGAGATAAGAATCGAAATCGCTCCGCACGAAAGAGCCCGACTCTCGAGCTGTACAATTTGGAAAAAAATAGAGAACTGCCAGATGTTGACGCGATGAAAAACAGTCGGTAAAAACAAACTTTGCGTTAATGTTTCTTCTTGGTTATCGAGATTATCAAATTCTAAAAAGTCGATAACACCATACTATTTCCACCCTCGGTCAGAGTCATAAATAGAACAGCACAGGCTCGACATAAATAAAGCAAAAACGTGCGTCTATTTCAAATTAACGAAAGACCGGCAACGACTGCGGCGCCCGTGTATATGTGTGTGTCTAGCAAAGCCGAGACGCGCCCGGAATTCGGCTCTCCCTCTCTCTCTCACGCACATTTCGTGATTTTCATTTCACGAGGCTGGGTTAGCTCTGCGGCACCACGCGTGCCCCCTATATCATCGTTTAAAATAATATTGCGTCCAGGGCTCGCTTGTGCTCTCATATCCGCCGCGACAAATCACACGGCACTGCTGCGAAAATGGCCCAAGGAATACGAAGCGCTACCGTTGAAAATATAACGGCTGTGGCTTTATTTTTCTGGGGGGATTGTTGCGCCCGCACAGCGCGTGACTCGTAGGCTCGCGGTAGGAACTGTTTCCGTTGCTTCTATTTTTAGGTTTTTCTTCGCCGGAGAGTCGTCCTCGGAATATTTAATAAAAAGCGAGAGGAGAGAGAGAGACTAGCGGTGTGAAAGCGAGAGGGAGTTATGAATTTGACGATTAGGTCTTTTTTCATCTTAAGAGCTTTAATTGTGACAAGGGGGGAAACAAAGTTGGAAGGAGGATTTAATGAAAAATTCCGCGAGGTATTTTCTAATCGGATTCTCTAGTCGCGTGTGAGACTCTCTGGAAATTAGAAAAGAATTTCGCGCGCAATATCCGCGGTCCAATACCTTAATTAACGTTGAGCTAACTTCGACCATATACACAGTGTGTGGTATGAGAGAGAGAGAGAACGGAGAGAGCAGCATTCACAATTGTTATCCCACGCATTACTACGCAATCCAACATCACCCTAACCATAACAAACTTCGTTAATTTAGCTCGCGCGGATGCAACTCACCACTCGCAATCTCTACATCCATACAAATCCCAACGTCTCTCAGCCGCGAGCTTGCTCGCGCCACACCAGCATCTCTTCCCGAAGAAACTTCCTCCCACTTGGCTCATTCCACATAGTCCGCGAGTCACTCAGGGGAAGCGCCGTCAATCGCAATTACGTTAAAACATCTAATTGGCCCGCTCGCTTACACATAGTCATACGAGCATACATGTATGGAGATATCTCTGCTTAACCCTTGGCCTCGATTCCTTTGCATATCCATATACCCGCGCGCAAAGAGAAAAGGAGGTGCGGTTGGGGGGCTCCTTTCAGAAAAGTTGCTGGTTCGTGGCCAAAGGCGCAGAGCCTCTTAATAATACATCTCTCTTGAATCGGCGCCAGGCCCGATAATTTCGGCCGCCGATATTTTTCAAAGTCTGCCGCAGTCCGGTATCCCAGCGTAAATCTTCGCTACGGAGCGCCGCCACTGCCGGCGACCACTGGGCATTAACATTGAAAGAAGTTTCGCGAAGGGTTGCTTACTTCTTTTTTCATCGCGAGTTTTATATGTGAAGATTTTATTTTTGGGGGACGTATGCGCGAGGACACGCTATACTGCACACTGGCAAAATTGAAAGCAGTGCCAAATTTTGGACTGTTTCTTATCCGATTAGCGACGGTTGTTTCGTTGTGATCTAGGAGAGGACGAGGGAGTATAATTGGAAACGAAGAATTCACGATATTTTTGAGTTTTCAACTTTTATCTCGATGTTCCACGAGTAATTTCATTAGAAGAGCAAAGTTGTTACTCAGCACATATCTTAAATATCTCAACGGCGTATAAGTGATCATTTCTCGATCCTCTTGCAGCACTACAAGAAATTGAATTACCCGTACTCAACGAAGGCACGGAACGGAATCCTTCTTAATACCTCGAAGCCCGAGTTCCCTGAGACAATTAGTCAAAAATTAAATCCAAAACCTTCCTCCAGACTTCAATGATTGAATCTCGGCAATAATTGTAATTGTACGCTTGAGCCCAGAAATTCGCGTGTGAAACTCTCGGGCCTCATAAGAACATGAATTATTCGCCGAAGGAACTGGCGCGTAAGACCTCGGCGCGCGAACTTCTGTCCAACTTTGCTCTCCTCGATCACTGCTGCACTAACGCGCCACTAACGCGCAACTTGTATGTCTGCGTTTCTCTCTCTCCCTTCTCTTGGTTGGTGTGGGAGGAGGAGAACATCGATAGAAAGTCAATTTGCCGCGATTCGAAGTAAGTCACGCGCGCGCGACGCTCATCTGGTGGCTTCCGGTTAAGACTTCCGGCCGTTCTTCGGAGTTACCTTCCTGAGCGGCACAGTTTGTTGTGCTGATAGACGAACTGCTACTCGTACATGACGTTTCCAGTGAAAACTCCGGCTATTTCTGGGAGGATGAAAGATGGAAGAAAGTTTAGAAAAATGTGGAGAGATGTGTGTCGGCGAGATGGCAAGGCGATCACTCGAGGATTTACGGGAATTATATCCGTTGAGAAAAAAATAACTGTTCTCTGTTCATGTTTAATACTTACGTTTTAGTTATTTAGACGCCAGATTTAGAATCTGGGTTGCTCTAATTTTTAAGAATGCTTAGCTTCTTAAATCCGCTTACGTTGCAGATTCTTAATAATTACTTGGCTAATGCTGCTAGTCCGACGCAGTTACACAAACAAGAAGGAACTGCATCGTAATCCCTTGCATGGTTTCTTTTAACTTTTAAGGTGACTCATAAACATTCTTTAATAATTTACGTATTTGAATCGAGTACATGAAAACTTAATTTAAAATATTATAACTTAAGCGTAAGAAGTGTGTAACAAAGCTTGTTTTATGCATAAATAATTTTTTTTTTATTTTTACATGTATTTTACACAGTCTTTTATCGACGTTCTTGCATACTTTTCACACAAACGTATAGAAAAAGCCATTCAATAATTGATAAATATTTTTTATTCTTTACAATAATTACAAAAATATTATGTCATTGCTTTTAAACATTCAGTCAGTTATTAGTAACTATTTAACAGTCAGATTATTAGTAACCACCGTGACCACCGTAGCCTCCACTGGAAACACTGTTACCACCGTATCCACCGTTAGAGGAGCGGGCGCTACTGTGGCCTCCAGTACTCTGGTTAACAACTGGAGGTTAGTTGTTATTGCCACCAGTAGTGTATGAAATGCTGTCGATGTTGTAAGAGGCAAGAGTTTGGTCGATCCATTGACGGCCCTTGGCGACATCAGCGTAGACCCCGGGAACATCTTGTTGGCCACAACCGATACCCCAGGCAACAATACCGACCTGAGTGTAACGGGTAGAGTCGTATTGGAGTGGGCAGACAAGAGGAGAGCCACCATCACCCTGTATAGTAGGAATGAATTAGTAAAAGTTCATTAACGTAAAAGAAACGATTCGATAAATTATTGAACACATTGAAACTTACAGTGCAAGCGTCAACGCCGTCAACACCACCGGCGCACATGAATGTCTCGTGGAGCTTGAAGTACTTTCCAAGACGAGTGTTACGGAGGTTGTTCTGGCACTTGTCGCGAGGAACAGTAGGGAGCTCGACGGCCTTCAGGATGACTTGGTAGTGTCCCTGGTCACCTGAAAATTTTGAAGAGTTTAGTATGAATGAATCATTGATTGTCGATTAAAGTATCCAGTATTTGATGGTAAGAGTCTTAAATGTGTTCTTACCGAAGACGTTCTTTCCCCATCCGGTGATAAAGCATTTGCTGTAGTCGAAGTATTCGTTAGCTTCT
This sequence comes from Pteromalus puparum, assembly GCA_012977825.3. NCBI lineage: Eukaryota > Metazoa > Arthropoda > Insecta > Hymenoptera > Pteromalidae > Pteromalus > Pteromalus puparum. The sequence goes on from CM053172.1 coordinate 1,378,981, forward strand.
GGCAGACAGACAACCTCAACGTTGTCAGCGAGTTCGACAGGAGTATCAAGGATAAGCAGAGCATAGTCGTTCCACAAGCTTCCTGATTTGAAACCAGGATGAGTGGCGACGACAGCAACTCCACGGTCTTGATGAGGGAGGGGTTCGTTAGCGGTCTGGGTGTCCCATTCTCCAGCACGGATAGAGAGCTCAGTCGCTGAGGCTCTGTTTCGTACAAAAATAATTACAATAATATTCAGGCCTTAAATATATACCAATGATAAATTATAAATATTTACCCGTAAACGCAGTGAGCAGCGGTCAAGATGACTCTCTTGTGGATGAGTGAACCACCGCACTTGTAAACCTTGACGAGGTTTCCTTTAACGTCCTGTGCTTTCAAGACAGCGACCATCCAGGGGAATTCAGCAAAGTTAGCCTCGTTGTTTAAAGCTCCAGTAATCCTGAAGCCAATACCATGGGGGTTGCGGTAACCACAGCCCTTGTTGACGTGTTCTTGGCCGATGATGCCTCCTCCATTGTGTCTACCAGTACCAGGAGATTGAGTGTGTCCACCAGTTCCAGGATTTTCGGTGTGTCCACCAGTTCCAGGATTCTGAGTGTGTCCACCGGTTCCAGGGCTCTGAGTGTGTCCACCGGTACCTGGTTCTTTAGGTTCATGATCGTGGGCAGGAACAATTTCCGGAGGAAGACAGCAGACAGACAAGTAGTGGTCGCATAGGCGTCTTGTGCTAAAATAAATTTGTAATTATTAAATAAAATCCTACTGATTTGTGTTTTTTCTATAACTGAGAAATAAAGAAACTTTCCAAATGAAATGTTTTCAAAAATATTGAACTTACCTGGTTGGGTTATCAACGGTTCCAACGAATCCGGTTCTGATATCTATGATACCCTCTCCATTCTCGTTCATGGATCCTTGGTAGTTACATTGGTAGTATGGTACGCACTCGCAGACTGAGTTTTCGTAGTCAATATCCCTTTTAGCTCTAGTGTTAACCTTTTGTGGTTGACCAAAAACGAACCTAACCAATTCATTGTAGTCTTCCGGGATAGAGACTTCAGAAGCGGCGCTGATGCTGACAAGCAGCAGCGCTGCGAAGATAACCTTCATCATTTTAACGTTTCAGGAGCTGTAACATAAATAAAAAACATAAGTTATAATAAGTAATGAATACAGTCGAAAAATTTATTTACTATTTCAATTTTTGTCTTAAAATTCCCGAAGATGTTTTTCGCAGAAAATCTCACGGTCTCTAACTATTGCTTTTGGTTAACCGCAGCGATCCACTTAGCGTTTTTATTCATTGAGGATTCATCTTTCATATAGACTAGTTGATGAGTCATGCAATATTACATAAGAAACAGACGCGCAGGTATCTTCCTTGACGGATTAAATCTGGTATTAATAGAATGTGCGTAAACATAACAACATCTGTGCAAGTAAATTACGTCACGCATGATCAATAAATGAGTTCAAAAATGTTTGTCTATACTCGATTGTTCATTCGTTTGCATTCCGTGCCGCATAAATCAATATCTATACAATCCCGGTGATCAGCCGACTTATTGTTTTTCCATTATGTGTAGCAATATGACCTTTAGTATCTTTTTATTTGAAAATAAATTAAGTAAAGTCGGAAATTTTTATTGAATACAATTAAATCTTAACATCTTTGTATCAAAATTTTCCATTTTTAGATTAAGAATATTAGGACTTCAAGATTTCAAGAACGATAAATTTTTCAAATTAAATTTTAAGATGTTAATGCGTTCAATTGAATCCATTATTAAAAAATTTGCGCAGTATCATCTTTAAAATTTAGATTTCCGTGATTCATCATTATATTTATAAATTGTTTAATTGAGCGAAGAAAAAATGCAAAATATGATTAAAAGGTTGTGTTATAAAATCAAAAAATGTTCAGTAAATGCACTGCGTTTGAATAAAAGACCTTTATTTTAAAGTTAAAAACAATTTATGAAAATGCATGCAAAGTTTAATAACTGCATTACAATGAAAAATTAATTAAAGGAATAAAACGTAATACATTTTCAAAAATGCAAATACATTTAATAAAAAATTTAATAATATGTATAAAGTTTTATAACCATTCAGGATCATACTTTTTTTATTGCACAGAACTTGTAAATCACGTAATCTACTTCTGAAATACTAAAAGAAAGCGATCCGGATGAAAGTATTAAAGTTCGTTGTACTCACCAGGTAGCTTATTGTACCTCCTCTCGCGTACGGAGCCGAGTAATGATTAGTGCGTTTGTATCTCTTTCAGTGGGTTTTTTAAGGCACAAACGCCGTGCACGCGGTTGTCGCTTCCCCCACTCGCGCGACCGATAATCCGTGCGAATCGTATTGGATACACACCTAAGAAGCAGCAGCAGTCGACGAGTAAACGCTCTGACGTCAGTCGTTCGCGCTCGCAGTCGATCATCGACGCTCTGATTATACGTGTAAATTTTCATAAACGAACCTGATGAAAAATCCCAACGCGCCGTTTTTCATCTTCACTCACGCAGCGCGAAGAGTTTCATTAGAAATATAATTCACGGGGATACCCGCGATTACGCGTCCGAGGCTACACTGCCGCTGAAATTGCACACATGCAGACGGTCAAGTGTGAATCAGAGACTCGAGGATATTCAACTGGCTGTGCTTGTTCTCGAGAATCCTCCAATATTTGACTAGTCGCCGGGCCGCGCTAGCTTTTGATTTATGCCGGTGTCCAATAAAACAGGGGATTTGTTTGTAACCAGCTCTCTCTCTCTCTCTCTCTCTCTCTCTCTCCCCAGGCAGCATGTGCGCGTACGACTAAACCTTTCTCTTTGCCTATAACTCTACTATTCTCTCGTTTCCTCGAAAATTCTATTGTAGTACAGCGAGCTACGTGTCCCACTCTAGCTTAGTGTCATCCGATGTTCCTGTCCTTCTTTTGTTAACTCCAAAGGGCAGAGTAAAATGAATGCCCTTACTTTGAATATTCGAAATTGTAAATGGCCCGCTGTGAAATGTTGGATTCCCTTTTAATTCAAACTGAATTAATTTGTTTGAAACCGTACGCACTTTGGCTTTGGTTTATTAAATTTGGATGAAACTAGATGAGATCACAAACAATCTTTTGGAAAATCCGAGAAAGCAGAACTTGTCTGTTAAATAAGTAATGTACGTTTTGGGAGTAAATACTTGTAATTTATGTAACGACGCTATAAAGTCCTTCGGAAATAAGATCATATACTGTAAGAACGAATTTGAATTTCGATTCGTAAATAAGGCAATACAAGTAAGACATTCGCATGTATTGGTATGTGTCATCGTGAATTATTTATGAAATTAATGACATCGACATTACCGCTAATTCTCGGTAGCCTGAAAATATTACTTTTTTATGTTCTGTTTCTCATAACAGTCTTGTCATACTTATAAATTGATCGGATTTTCTGTTTTTTTTTCGCCGTTCCCACGTGTCTCCCAGTAGCTGATTTTCCTCTTTAACAACTATTGGGTATTTCTTCTACTCACATTAAAATAATGAGGATGAAACATTGTTTGTTGTCGTATTTTTACTGAATTTCTTCCTCATTGTATAAGCGTTTCGTCTGCATTTTTTTCCGCACAACGTTGGAAAACGACGGTATAATAATAATTAAATTAACATCCTTAATGAAGTTCAATATTTCCTCATAATCCCCGCCACTATAAACTCGTTTCAATATCGTCAATTAGCTCGCATTATCATGAGCTATAAAAAAAACCTGCAATTTATCACCGCATATCATCACCTAGTAGCATACGGAGCAAAAAACCGGATATTTTCCAAGACAATCTACTCCCAACGCGCACGAGAGGCGCTTCATCTTCAGAATCGCGCGTTATGCGCTCGCATACAGGTTCGCGCGCATTTTATTTACACCCATACAGAAATTTAATGCCCCTCGCAGCAAAAGCTTTCTCGTGTATCCTCGTTTACGCATTATTCCATTTCCCTCTCCCTCTTGTTCTCTCCTCCATACTCATCGAAATTTCCTACTGTACCGTCGTCGCATTGTATTCCCCCCGTTTTTTCTATTCGCCCGTCGTTGTTGTTCTATTTCCTGCGTATATGTGCGAGTGTGTACCTAAGCAACCGAAACAATATGTAACCCGTTATCGCGATAGCGTTTACGGACTTTACGAGGGAAGGTCGTTCGGAGCAGTACTGTTACATGTGTTTTGCGTGAAAAACGGTGACCGTAATCGAGTCGTGTGCCGTTCGAAAGCTCCGTGGTGCTATACTGGGCTCTGCAGCAGCAGAAAGCCGTTCGATCTCTCCGTTGGGAAAACGCTGCTACCGCTGCTGGTCCTCCCAAGATTTCCTAGAACGCGCAAATTACACACCAGAGATTTTCGCGTTGAATAGAAGAAAGAAGAGCTGGTTTTTTTTTTTTGTTAATTTTGATTTTCTTTTTCTGCTGAAAAACGAGAATGGCTCGTTATTATTACTGTTTGGTTAGTTAATTACGTTTGATTATGGTTCATGTGTTTGCGGTTATATACGAAGATGAATTTTTCCGATTCGAAACAAGCACGCATGGAAACATTTGTGTCGGCTAATTCTTTAGTCTCGATCAGGTCAATTGCAAACTCAAGTGTCATACTGAATTTTTTTTTTTAACGCTAACACTGATGATGCGTGATTCGACATTATGATGCAAATTGAAGTTTCTCGTATTGTCGATAAAATATGGCGTGTATATATAAGCCAATTTTAGGTTAGGGATTTTGCGACATTTGAAAAGTCTTTTTCATCGATTGCATTAGTATTTCCGAAACAAAACGGCAGGAGATAATACTCTCGAATTCAACGAACAAATCGATAATTATACGAATAACACGATGAAGAATCCAGGTCACAAAGCGCGAAGAGCTCCATTTCCTATTCTCCGTAACCTTTCTCCTTACACACAGAATCAAATCCTCGGCAACGAACAATTACAGGTCTCCCGTGTATTTCCGTACTTCTTCGCTCGAAGAGACTCGCAAAAAAGAGAGAGAGAGAGCTCGCACGGAAACGAACGATACTCCGAGAACGGCGCTCGGAAAGAGGCAAAAAGGAATGAAACAGCCTCACGGTATTCATTTCCAAGTCTCGGCCGGATAAAAGCACAGGGGACCGTGCTGGAAGCGAGCCGGCAAATTAAAACGCTCACGCGCTAAAAAGACGACGATCTCTCTCCCTCTCTAGCGTACAAAAAAGCTCTCATAGAGAAGAGAGAGAGAGAGAGAGAGTCAACGCTGGCACAGGAGAGACTTCGATTTCCTGCCGCGGCTTGCTCTTCCGGGCTCCGCGAATTCTCCGATTGATTTCCGGTCTTAGGCGGCCGCATACGTGAGTCACATGCGTATGCGGGTTCCGGCTGTGGCCGTTGGACCGTGAACATAGTCTCCGCTGGGGGGGAAAGAGCGACGCTTAACGAGCGTCTCGTACGCGCTTGCAGTACCAAAACATCAGCCAATTACTTAGTATGGCTGATAGGAGGACAGGATAGTTTGCGCTGGGGAGAGATTTTAATTGAATTACCGATCGATGCTGGCCAATGGGATATGCGATGAATTTTCACAACGATATACGCGGAAAGTTTTGAATGATTTTTCTAAACTTAAAACTAAGCGTAAACAAGAAAAATCTAAATATTTTTCAATGCAAGTTTTGGATGTCAAAACGTTGTATTTAAAATTGCGAACATACTATTATGATTAAACGAGTCAACATCTTTATCAACATCTAATTTTTACCGGAATCACACAATAATAGTTTAATCTTATCTCCCGCACTATCTACAACCACTCGATGCCATTCACCTCGTTCCTCCCACCTATGAACATTGAACAATACCACTTACATCTGTTGGGACAGCAATACGTCGCGGAAAGAGGCAAGCGAGTTGAGAAAAGACAAGACCCTTTCTTGGGGTTTCGGACTCAGGTAGGAACTCAGGCGGCAGCGCTAGGAAGGGGAGAGGGCGCAGGTAGTGGGCCGTTTCAATTGCAAGCAGATCCACGGGAATCACCCCCGCGATAACCATTGACGCGTCCCCGGATACCGTTCGATACGAGCACGCAATCCGAAGCGCCGCTCTTCGTTGCACCGCCGTTATCAGCTTTCATATTTGGGATTTAAGGAAAACATAAATTTATATAAAAGACTGTGAGTTTATTTTCATCGAGCAGAAATAAGCACGTTNAACAGGGAAAGAAAAACGGCAGTCACAAACAGGCACTCGAGAGAGCAGGGTCGGAAATCAGGACCGAGTGACACGATAGAAACGAAGCGCATCACGGAGCTGTTAAAAATGATTCAAGAAATAAAGTGTTGTTGCCACCCCATCCTATGACCTGTTCATATGTCCTAAAAATTATACGCGCCTCGGTGATACGTCTCTCCAAAGAAAACGATCTCGAATGAGAGAGAGAGAGAGAGAGACACGGCGAAACGCTGAATGGAAAAGTGATGAAATATAAATATGGTACCCTCAGGAGAGCAGCTCTCCGCAGTGTCTTCTTTCCTCTCTCTCTCTTCGAGAGACCTATAGTCTCTATCCAGCTATATTAGCCGATATCCGGTTCACTAGAGTCTGTCCTGCAAATTCACGTGCGCGCAAATAGTGTCCTTGTAAAGCGCGCGCTTTTCCCCAGTGGCGATGGACTACTCGTATTCTCGTGTCGTTCGACCTATTGGAACAGGTGACCTTTTTACAGGAATCGAGCGTTTGTTACATTTGCAACAATGTAGAGCTTGGAACAATGCTGATGAAGGTAGTTTGCGTCAAATTTAGCTTTTAATTAGGGGATAATGATGCTAAACGATAATGCGGTGTACTATACAACCATGGCTAAAGTCTTCTACTAAGGGATGAAAACTTCCCGTAATCTGGCTTACAAGCTGCGGATTACGATGCCGTTACAATGAGCTTATCTCAGCTCCTGCGCGTATATTTAAGAATCTGCAGAGGATAACGTAATATTCTCCTCGTGCAACCTTACGATCGTTCCTTCAATTCACATACGAAAATTGCAACCAAACTAGGATTAGCGTCTGAAATTTCGTCAAAAATTTTATTACGACGACGCTACACGGAAGAAACTGCAGCAGCAGTGCATTACGCAAACGTCCTTCTTAATGAAGTCTTTACGAGCGCACACGCATCTCTCAGCAGCAGCAGCAGCCAACTCGTCGTCGTCGTAGAATATGAGAGAACTTTGAATGGACTTGCAGCAGTGGCAGCATTGTTCCGCGTTTAGTTTCCGCGCGTGTAGTCGGACGCAAAAATATGCTAATCCCTTATCGCAATTTAATTTTCGACTCTATCGCCGGTATAGTACAGTAGCAGTTCACCTCGTTAATTCGTTGGTAGGACTGCAGACTGTGACTTCTTTGTCAGCGGGGCCGTCGCCGATTCTGTCGACGCGACGGCAAGTTTTAATTCGCACGAATAACTGGGTCAGATGAGCGAAACATTTGGCTAACTTTGATAAACAGTGGCTTGCTGGGTCTGCTGTACTCGGCCCTGAAAGAAATTTACGTGTACTGGTTGTGATAATTTTGCTTCTGCGAGATATGTGTACAAGAAACGATGTGTTGTAGAAGCAAGATTGTTTTTTTCTTTTATTTTATTAATAGTGATCTTATCTAAAAAATTTACGATAATTCATAACGCTGCTACAAAAAGAAGATGTACCTGCAGGAAAATAGAGTAAAAGACAAGCGGGGCATATTACTCGGCGCTATAGTTCGACACTGCCCTCGTTACCCTTATTTCCCGAGGCACTTGTTATTTTCGTCATTCTGCCCTACTGTTGCAGTATACCGGCAGCAGCAGCAGCGCCGAGTAAAGGAATATAAGCTCTTGCTTCTTTCGCTCCCTTCGGAGCCTCGGGTTACTATCATCGTAGTAGGTACAAGCCTTGTTATCCGACTTACACGTATACGTATACGCTGGATCTTACGCGATACAGGTGCAACGTACTTGGCAGCAGGTGCAGCGAGCTTACAGGAGACTGAGCTTAATCTGCCACTTGCTGCTGAGTTTTTCTACTTTGGTATTTTTAAATTGTCGAAGTGGGCCTATGTGCTGTAGTGCTGAATGTTTGTTTTGAGTAAAGTTTTTTATCATGAAAAACAGTATAGCTTTGTTTGAAAGTTTCGTTTGAAATTGTTGCATAGAAACAAACTTTTCAAAAGTTTACGCACACTCGGGTCACGTTCACTCGCTATTCTAATTTCAATAAAAAATTTAATAAACAATAAACATCAAGCAGTTTACACTCACACATGCGTCCTCCACAGTGTGTCCTCGCCACTGAAACTTCCGTTTATCTCTCAATTCCTCTTTCAACATTGGCTCGCGCACCAAGAGAAATATTAGATAAATAAAGCTGAGAGAGAGAGGAAAGAACACGTGGGCTCTCGCGCGCTACATAGCCCCTCTTTCGCAGTTTCGCAACAAAGTCTTGTTACAAGTCCGGAGCCCATGTAGCTTCTTAACGAGTAAAGAGAGCGAGATGGAAAACACCACCGCGCGCGCGAAAGAGGGAAGGAGAGACTGTATCTACGGAGAGAAATTTTAAAGGCCAAGATATAGAGCCGAAGAACAACTTCGCGAAGAGAACTGAGATTAAAATGAAACATCTCGAAAACTCCTTCGTGCCTCTGTTTACCTTTTCCCTGCCGGATGTTTAATCGCCTTCGCGACTCTGCGTTGATATCGTCTTATTAAAGGATGCAGTGGCTTCGTGTATACGAGCTTGATGTAAAGTCGTGATTTACGAGTCTCGAATATGAACTATATACTGTTGATCAGTGCCGTATCACGTGTTCTTTTGTTGTGTTTTTGTTATCTGAGAAGTCGTTCACGTACGATAAGCGACTATTGTCTTTCTTTGAGGAAAGAGTCTTTCTTTTTTTGGTTCCAGCTGTGCAGACACGATTCTACTTGGGATCTCGATGAGGAAATTTGTTGTATAGACTCTAGAGTTGCAAAACCTTTCTCATGTAAATTAATACCTCTCGAAGCTAAAAATAAAAAAATCTAATTAAAACGACAACGTAGCTTCAAAGCAGAGCAACGTGTAACCTCCTATGTAAAGAAAAAAAAATTGCATCAACCCTTCACAAAAAAGAAACACGCGAGCGGTCGAAAAATCAATACTCAGATCTGCAACGCCCACGCGAAGATAAAATTTCTCCAGCAAAGTCCCTCTCTCTCTCTAGCACACGAAATCAGCGCTCTAATTACGCATCACAAAGATCTCAAAGCCTTGCAAGCGCAAAAAGGCCCGTCGAGCGCTTAATATCCTTTTGAACGACCCCCTTCTCCCTCCACGACGCGGGCTGCAAAAAGAAATATCCTAGGCTGCACTATACCATCTCGAAAAGAAGTAATACGTTAGCGGGCGCAAAGAGCGCGACATTTACTTGACGCAGGAAACGGACGCTAAATATTCATGAGGCTCGCGCGCGGGGAAATGTAAAAAGCGAGGGGCTGCTGCAGGTCGTTTCTTGAAAACTCGTGACGGAATCCGGGTCTATATAAGACGACACGAGAGAGAGAAAGAGAGAAAAAGAGAATTAGCTGAGGACTGCAGTATGTGTGTATAGTGTGCAGATACGTCGCGCAGCTGCTAATTATACCTCTTGATAATTATCGATGAAGGATTGCGCTCACGAAAGGAAAGCTATAGTTAAAAGCCTTATTCGCATGCGAAGAGAATATTGTGTTTTGCTCTCTCGGTGGGACTGTTTAATTACGGTAAACTATATTTTTGATCTTCCAGCCTGCGATCTGATAGGGTGATTAATGCCCGTTTGCTCGAGAGGAGAGAATTAAGGGAGTATGAAGTTATTGTTGTATCTTCTTGTTGGATCTAGTTTGGTTCTTATTCCGAGAGTAATGAGTTGTGGAATGTTGGGAAGATCTGCTGTTGTATAGAACACGTTTGTAGTACTGAGAATTCGTCAAGATATTGATGTGTCTGGTCTTATAGATCTTGTGATGCCAACTAGTAGTGCGCAATCATAATTTTTTGTTACCCAACGAGCCACTGATTTGTGAACGCAAGACCTTGAAATGTTTAATCTTGTTTGGAATAAACACGCGCGCTTCACATTTGGACAAGTGTTTTTACTTCTATGCGTTCGGCTTTCTTTTTTGGTTTAATCAAATATCAAATATCGCTCGATGTTTTGGATTTGTTCAATTAGTACTGCGAATAATATTATAACTTTCCAGCAGTATAATGTAATCAGATACATTGTAATAGCTCCGAGCGTCTGTTTTCGCTTCGAAGAAATAATAAAATTTCAGAGTCTATACTGACTACTTATCACGGTTCATCTTTATTCACTGCACTATACAAACATAAAATCTAAAAATTCTTTTTCTAACTAGAGGCTTTATTTATGTTTCAGGTAAGCACAGACTGATCTAAGAAAGCACGAGTATTTGCGAGGTACAAATATTTGATCTATTCTATTCATATTCCAAAAAAATACATCTTTCTACTTTCCAAATTGTTTATAATTTGAATGATTTTTAAATTATATAACTCGATATTCTATTTTATTGACTGATACGGTTCCGATTGATTTGCTCGAGCATTGAATTGAACGTTAATCATTTGTAATTATGCTACAGAAAATTACCGCGCATTTGGCTGATCAAACAAAAGCAGATACTAAGAATTAATTTTAACCTCGTAAACGTCTTCCATAAATTCATTTGCACAATTCTCGTGATGCCGCTCGATTAAGCTTTGTGATTTTTTCAGATTTAAATCATTGTACAGATGCATAAATCATTTTGCACGTCCAACAAATGTCTCTGACGAAGATAAATTCACATTTTATCATCTGCAATCGAACGTGTAAAATCCAAATAAGAACATCTACAATATAGTAATTAAATGTCTCGTATAACAGTCCAGCGATACGTTCTTGAGAATAAACGATCGACCTAATTCAATGCTCGTCATTCGACTATACGATTCCACTAATTTTCTCTCCTAATCCCTTTATAGCCTCTTTCCCTCCGTGTCATGGGATATAGCGCACACCCTTTTCTTCAATTACGTGGCGACCATTTCCGAATTGGCCGTAAGTCTTCCGTCGCGTCGTGGCGACACCCGCTTGTTCTTCATCCAGACGTACTTTGTTCCTTTGTCGCGTCGTCTGCCAAAGATCTGAGTCGGTCGTATTGTGTATAGCGCGTCTGGTGACAAAATTTTAAAATACAATGGTTTTTTTTCAATATTGTAATAAAGATGCGCGTACTTTCACCCAATTTCCAGAAAATTAGAGGATAATAGCAAAAGTTCGTCGGCTTCAAAAAAAGTAGCATTTCTTACTCAAAGTTAGCTTGAGATTTTATAAAGAATTTACAGGAGGGAAAAAGGACTGTAAGTGGGTTACTTTTATTATAGTTGGAAATTTTAAGCGCAAGTTGAAGAAAAAAAAGGCTATATATAACTATCTTCCTGAAAGAATGGAACGCAATAAGTTTAACGAGTTCAACGAGACGAAGCAAGTGCAGTGTCATGATCGCTATTTTCATAACAGCATTTCAGTTAAGTCTACTTTAAGATACTTTGAGAAACTCTCCGCCCCGCCGCTAAAACAATGCAACTTGCACTTTGCTCCGCACATTATTGTTTATAGGCAATAGCTGCACAATAATCCTTTGCGATCATTGCCAAGTCGCTTGTTTCTGGAATTTATTCATAGTCTTAAACATCACGTTTTGCACATGGATCTTGCGTGACTTTTTTGTAGTCAAGGATCCCAAAATTTATGTGACATCGAGGATAAGCGCAACATCGTCGTGATCAAAAATTATTATAGGGCTAAACGAGATGTAGTGATTGGGGATCACATCAATTTTGCTGTGTACGAGCCGTCATTTATCCGGGATGACCTGCTAAATTTACTGCGACACTATGGCTGCAAAATCACGCTTGATCTTCCGATAACAAGCTTCGGGTAAAACTTTCATTCACTAAATTTGCAAAAATAAATTCACCTTACGTTTTATTTCACAGGTAAAGTATATAGATAAATACATTGCGCCTCGAGTAAACAAACCAGCTTATCACGCTCGCTTGGTCCCGGTGCGCGCATCGATGCTATTTTCATCGGTGGCAAGAAGAAAGGTTATTTCACGCTATTTTTCTTTCGTATATCGTGATCGAAATTTCAGATTCGCGAAAGACGTCCTTTTACAGAGCGCGGAAAATAAAAGCCCGCAGCGTAAACTGCCATTGGCTCTGCTATCTTTCGCGAGTTATCCAATCGCAATAATGCGAATCTCTCTAGCAGCGGCACACGCGACGTTGAGAAAAAGGAGAAGGAGGACGACAAGAGAGAGAGAGAAAGAGAGAGAGAGAGAAAGAGGTATGTAAGAGAATTTAGTTGACGATGGCATGAGGGGTCGGAAAAATGCTTTGTGTAGGTATAAGAGATGCGTTGAAGTGAGAGTACAGGTATTTGAAAAAAAACAAGAAACAAAATTCAGTGCTATTTTATATCTATTGTTTTATGGTTAACAATTCAAGATAAATTTATTAAAAAATTTTACATTATTTGTTAAACATTTATATAACTTTCAAATTTAGTGCCATTTCTCTCACTTATCTTTTGAATTTTGGCGCCAACCACAACCAACTCATTTTCTTCAAAAATTTTTTTTAGAGCATAATTGCACATTAAAGTACACACTTTAGTAAACAAATTAAATCACTGGTGAAAGCATATTCTTACAAGCGTGTAATTCATTTATTCATAGTCGAACACGTCACAGGGCGTTACTCCAGAACGTAAAATGATGATGCCATTACACCCGCAGCAGCTTCACAATAAAAAAGCCAGACACACACACACACAAAGTATAGAGGCAAAGTCTCGAGTCTCGAAGAAATAAAGAAAGCTACACAACGGTATAATGAGTGAAAAAGGAGAAAAGTATAAAAATGTAGGTACAGCCATGACAGAATGAAAGAAAACAAGAGAACTCGCGAGAGGAGGAAAGCGAGCAAAGACCTCTCTCTCTCTCTCTCTCTCTCTCTCTCTCGCTCGCATCCCCCGCGAGCATTAGCGCAACTTTTTAAATTTCCGGTCGCGGATTGCTTCTAGACTATACACACATACATACATACATACTCTCTCTCTCTCTCGTCCTCTTTTTTTTCCAGTTCGCCTTTCGCAGAACAATAACGCGGACTATCGCCACACGAGAATAAGAGCCGGCGCTGCAAAAAAAAGGCCGCGCGCGCGATGAAACCCTCACTCGTCGAAGCTGCGATCGCAATAAAGGCTCTAAACTCCCCCTCTTTGCAGGGACACATAAAACACGCTGGAAATACAAATCATTTCGCCTGACGTGATTATTTTATCGATTCGCGCCGTTCCTCCTCCTCTACACATAGTCGGATTAAAAAGTACTCGAATACAAGAGGAGAGTTTTAACGCTTCGCGGTGCTGAAAGATTGGGGTTGAGTGTCGTGCGCTTGCTGGCGTATAATTGATATCCTTTGATTTCAAATCAGCTGGAACGAATGCAGCTGACTATATTTTCAGTGTAGATTTATCATACATTAATTCAGTTTAAAAGGAAAATTTCTTCCCAAGGTATATAATTGCTCGGCTTTTTCCCCGAGATTTCTATGCATGTGTACATTCTCATGCATCTCGTATTATACAAGAGAGACGACAAGGCGGGGAAATGAGAGAAGAGAAAAAGACCGCCGCCGGCGGCGGCGGCAGACGAGTTTTTACGCTCCGCCCGAGAGACGCTTCGATTAGCATAGCGCAGGTACACAAGACAGACACACTGGGTTGAGCTTACTTTTGCGTTTAGATGCGGGCTTTGACCACCCCTCTGCAGTCTGCTTATACAGTAAAGTCTGGGAATGTTAAGTTTGCGGAAGATATTTTGCGAGTATTTTTTTTTTTAAACAAAATTGCAGTAGAGCTAGTTCTATCTTTAAACGGAGAGAATGAAATCGCCGGTGAAAAAATATTGTGATAGCAGCCACACGACGCGAGGAAACGACCTCTCACGGGATAACGAGCGCCGGACTATGCACGCGGTTATTATAATTCCATTTCGGTAATTACGTCTCATCGTGCCTGCACCTTTCGGCTGTAATTAAATTAGCACCAACGCCGCCGAGTGTGTTCTTCCCTTATAACGCTCCTAAGCACTCAATTGTCCGTGAAAATTTTAATAAAAATCTTGGCTCGTGTATCTCGATAACGATTGCATATTTGCACACAGTTATGTTATAGAATATTCAACATTTGAAGTTAATTATTGTTTATTATGGATCACAATTGTCTGTTCAGCGATGTATATGTAATTATGATTGAGAAATTATAAATGCGGTAGTTACTGCGTGTTATAGTATAATACGATGTTTAGAGACTATTATTAGTTAATATTATACAACTATTGTCTATTTACCGGTGTGTATGCACTAGCTTGTATATATAATATTCGCATGCGAATGTTTTGGATTGTTTGCTCTAGTATACGAATAATGCATTATATGCTATAGAGGGAGATTTAGATTCTGGAAACACATTATTGATGGTATTTGCGGAAGCAAATAGCGCTTGATTCACTGAACTGTTAAATTTTATAGTTTTAATGTTCGTATATACAACTGAAATATACATTTTAATAGTTTATTTGCGAGCATATCAGCTAATATTTATATTGGAAGTATTCGAACAGAAATTAAAAGAACTTCTTAAACGTCATGTAGTGCGGCGAAAAAATTATCGTTTTAATTAAGCTGTTCTGTATTTGAGCGGGAGCAGTTAACGTTTGGAAAGAAAAGGCGGCGATATTCTAATTGGGTTAAGTGCCCCCTCGATACTCGTTGCAAGGTAGGAAACAAAAATACGAGAGAAAACGAGACAATATAACGCACTTATCCCTAAGTGAAAAACTTTTCGATTTTACGCTGTTTTGCGTGCAATCACTTAGAAAATCATATCTAAAGTTTTTTTTTTTACTTTCGAGTACGAATTATTTGTTTGCAATTAAAAATAACTATTCACCTTTCATTTCGTCAATTCACACTGCAAAAACGCTTATCGACGACTAAAGCAAGAGTTAAATAAGGACGATTCCGAGACGCGCTTAATGCGCCCTAAAACATTGATCATTTTATCGGAAAACTTTTAAAAGGCGTAGCATGATGCTTCACCCAGCAGGCTGTGGATATCGCGGAGCGACGCATCGATGTAAAAGTAAAGCTGTTCCGACGGAATTTACGCGCTAGCTGGACGTTGGCGCACGCTCATTGAGCTAAGTGCACAGCCACACACATACGCGCAGCGCACCTCTTCTTAATGGAAGCCCTGATAGAAATCGCGTTAACTTAAAACGGGCTTTGCTCTAAGTTAATCTGCTGCGCTACTAACTGCTGTTAAAGTTGATTCGTGTGTCCCACCCTCGACGAGCCGAGAAATATCGGTGTGCGATGAGCGACGGGCTGATGAGGTTTTTTTTTTCTAACGGGTGAATATGATAGTTTGTTTAAATAATTCACGCTTTTTTTAAATATAATTGTTTTATAAGCAAGGGGTGGATCCATATTGACAGCTACTACCCCTGTTAGGACGCTTATTGTTCTAAGAATGCTAGCTTCCCCCACTACCTATGCCCGCACTGACCAATCCAGGCTGCAGGTATATAACGGGTCGAAACTTGTCGAAGCCCGTAAGGATCCGCATATATATTTGGCAACGGCGCTCTCTTGTTCAGATTAACGTCGTCTTCGAAGGAGAACGGATCGATCGGAAACATTTGACCGACTACTGTTGTCTTTGAGATTTTGACGGCTGCCACCTCGATAGCTGCGTAAGTTGCACTGACGCATGCGTAAACTTTTTCATACAAATCAGCTGATACACTTATTTAATGTAACTGTTATTTAAAACATTGACTTATTAGTTTGATCGATTTTTAAATTGGTTACATTAACAATAAACAATTGTGTCGCAATTAAATACATAGATAGAACTCTTATTATCGATTAAACATTAATTGACGTACTTCTTTACATAGGAATAGGAAATATGTCTTCACCAGCTCAACAAAGAAAGGTTAAGTACGGTGAACTCGTAATCATCGGTTTTAACGGACGTCTAGCCCGTGGAGATCGTGGAAGGAAACGAAGCAAGCTTACTCTGTTCAAGCGGCCTGAAGCCAATGGAATCAAACTTATTAAGAATACCTTTACGAAGATGCCTGAAGCCGAGCTACTTCGAAGTGACATCCACTCCATCACTTATGCTTTTTCCAACTCTAAGACTGTCATCGTTGAGTATGACAAGGATCAAGGAACAGACATGTTTCAGATCGGCCGGTCACCGGACTCTTCAATCGACTTTGTGGTTATGGAGACGTCTTCAGGGCAAAAGAATAAAGTAAAACCACGCAGTTTCGTCAGTCGATTTGCTTGTCGAATTTTGATCAATCGAGAGAATCCCAGTATAGCAAAAATTTTCGCTGCCGGATTTAACAACAGCAAAAACATTCATCTTGGAGATAAGGCAATAAAGTGGTGGAAAAAGGACGACACGATTGATGGATTGACAACCAATGGCGTGCTCATATCACATCCAACTGGAGAATTTTGTGGTGGAGATAGTCAATATGGAGTCTGGCGTGAAGTTAGCGTAGGTGGCGACCTCTACTCTTTGCGGGATGAGAGAAAATCAAGACTTCCCGGTAAAATCGTGGATACAGAGAATAATATTCTCAAAGACGGAACGCTGATCAACTTGTGTGGAGCTACTTTACTGTGGAGGTCAGCTGACGGACTGAACAAGTCACCTGACAAAGTTGACGTTGAAGAACTAGTCCAAAACTTGAACGATGACATCATGCCTGACGCTCAGGCGCTTAGACATAATTTAGTCATACCTAGAAGACCTGTGCCCAACTCGACGCTACCAAGACCTTACGCTTTCGTCGAATGCGGACACGTTCACTTCTTCAAGGAAAGTGACTCAATCAGCAAGAAGTGTCCCCTTTGTAATTTGTCAAGTTCATATATCAAGCTCTACATGGGACTGGAGCCAGCTTTCTACGCAGATTACGGACCACCCGTATGTGCATTCAATCCATGCGGTCACATGGCTACGGAGAAGACGGTCAAATTCTGGGCTAAAGCTGAAATACCGCATGGCGGCAACGGTTTCATAGCTGTCTGTCCTTTCTGTGCCATACCTCTCGATGGGTATCCAGGTTACATCGAACTTTCGTTTAGGGCCTATAATTAAGTAGAATCATTTAATGTTTCTCAGATTTATTTATGTGCCAGTACAAGTATTTCGAGTGTTTGTATTGTATTACTCCCAGTGTTAAATTATATAACTTTAATGATAGCGTGTACAGTAGTTTTTACGATACTTTGACATTTATTTATTAAACTTTGATTATAAGTTGTACAAATAAGAAAAACATAAATACATATTAAAAAACGTATTTTAAAAATTAAATACTGTAGTTTCTACTTATTTCTCATAAACAAATTCATCCACAAAAACTTTAATGTTTCTACCTCCCCTCCAACACAATCCACATACGCATATATATCCAGTCGAAAATATTGCTTGACCACTCCATCACAATTTTTCGTTCCTTCCTGCAAAAAACTCGTGTGCGGTCGCAATGATCGCTCGTGGGGGTCGATCCCTTTTTTCACGTCTGTCAACGAGCCGGAAACTACTGTAATTCTCGAAGCCGCGGGGATTGAAAACAAAAATAGTAGCGCAGCGGTCGCGTCGCTTCATTATTTTATTAAAGCCTCGGTGTGCAGTGCTCCAACCCCTCGGCGCCGACAATTTCAGGCGGTTCGGAATTTTCTCGTCGGTTCGATTGGTTTCTTTCGTTGACGCTTTCTAGTTTGTATTCAATTTTCGCTCTTTGAAGAGGAAATCGCCCGGGGCATGGAAAATTAATTTGTCGCGGTCTTTCGAGTTTTCAGATTGAAATAGCTAAAATGTGTCTTTTTCTATGATTTTAAATTGAAGTTTATATAACAAAAGTTTTTATGTTATATAAAACAAAATTTAATATTTAATTTGTTTCACAATTTTAGATGTATCCGTCCGCTTAATACCCCAACTTTGCATATCAAAGCACCGGACTGGTCTGCGGCGTTATTATAAAGTTCCTCAACCGTTTACGCGTGTCCCTCTCGACGTCCGTCGCCAAAAAAGAGGCGCAACTTTGTCAAAGGCCGTAGTATCGGCATAATAGCTTGGTCAACGTCACAGGTGGTTATATAGAGCTCTTTCGCTTCTCTACGTGACAAGAAAATGCATATGGGGTGTACATATATCGTATACGAACCCGCGTGTTTATACGCGAAATTCGAGCTCGCGCGCGCGTGCCATGCGATATTCCCCTCCCCCCCCCCTCTCTCTCCCACTTCGCAATTCTTGTTTATGCATTCTCATGATATACCTCGCGGCGATATTTACATAAATGTAATGTAATATTTTCGTTGAATTGCTTCCATAATTCAGCAGTCGAGTATGCATTGTTTGCGTAATTTTCGTAACGAGCTTCGTTGCCGGTGCAGCTGCTGCTGTTACTGCGATGCCGTCGCTGAATTAAAAGCTGTATTTGTTGACCTTTTATTAGGGACAGTTGCATGATCACGATCGTTTCCGGGTCGAGGTCTTTTTTTCTCCTCTAGGGCATTGTTTGGCTTTCTTATTTTGTGAAATAAGCTTCGTGCGTGCGATGACGCCTGATTACGCCGTTAATTTTTCGATAACAGAGAGATTGCGAGTAACAAGTGTATTTGATAATTTCTCAGCAAGCTACGTCATACAGCAGTCGGTCCGACGAATGGCGCAGAAGTACTCTAATTTTCCAAAAACCCAAACTCAACAATTCCCTTTACAGTTCTCTCGGGCAGCAAAGCCGTCGCACATTCTGATTTCAAAGCTGTCCACTCATTTCACGCAAAAGCCAAGCTGAAGCCGTTGGCGTGGTTTTTCCGTAATTAGCCCGTCACGGGGCATTAAAACGATGCAAGCACGTACAAGAGGTAGAATAATGCCACGACCGCCGCGAGATACTTGCATTATTAGTTCTCTTTCGCGCACGCTACGGAGATAAAAGCCTGAGCTTATTCGAACATCACAGAGAGCATCGGGAGCGCCGGATTTACCAATTTTCCCGACAACAAATCACCGGCTACTCTCGTCGCTGCCGACGCTCAGATTAGCGCCCCTCGTGAATTTGTAAATACCTTCGATGTGTACATGAGTACGTACGCGTGTACGTGTGGTGTGGGAAGTTTTCGGAAATATGAGAGGTTTACGGTGCGACGGCCGAGCGGGGGATTGCCGATGACAGGTACTTGAATATTGCATGCTGACGTGAGCTGGATTATATATAGCTATAGTTCAGGTGGTGGAAGAGGAAAAAACATGGAGAAAAATAATAGAGTTTGATTTTTTCGATACTGCGACTATGGCTGAATGTTTCATCGGTTTTGTATACTGCCTGAATAATTTCTTTAGATTCGGTAACAGTGGTGTACTATAAAAATTTTACACACATCCGATTTCCCGATTGTTTTAAAAATTTTGGGCGTGCAACAAATAAAAGTTCACTCGAAAAAATAACATAAAAAATTTATAATAAATACCTGATGCAATAAATTATACTTTGATTTCTCAATAAGACGATCGCCTCTTCTTGCACTTTCAGTTCAGCTCTGTAAATATCAAAAGTCTAGCAAAACAAGGTTGTAAAAGCTCCGATCAAACTTCTCGGCGCCGTGCCATATCTTGTCTCAGAGCCGACGTCGTCGCTCCGACAGACTCGAGTTACATTAGCCCGGCCGGTGTACCTGCGGTGTGCGATTTCATACATCCTTAACTAGCGCCGGGGTCGTTAAGCGGCCCGACCCAGAAACTCGGCCCGAAATCCAGAGTGTAGTGCTGCGGGCAATACACACACTTTGACTTCGGCTCGTCCTCGTGGGAGACCGTTTCGAGGTTTCCTTCTTTGACCTCACGTCTTAATTCCAGCCTTAGTTCTCAGCCTAGAATAAGTCGTAAACACGATCGTTATTACTGCAGTTGAATAACTAGATGTTTTTGTGTTAATTAAATTGAATTGTTTGCTCAAAATATTCTTCTGTTTACCTATACAGTTTGTAATATTTGGGATTTAAGGAAAACATAAATTTATATAAAAGACTGTGAGTTTATTTTCATCGAGCAGAAATAAGCACGTTGTCGTATATTTAACTTAATTACCCCCCCCCCCCCACACACACACACACACACACATTCACTCATCAATAAGCTTCTCCGCACCCATTTATATTATAATGCTAATTTCATTTCGGTTCGAATCTCTCGTCAATATCAATATATAATCTCGAGTCGTTGCCAGTATTCTTATTTTCTTTTTTTTTGCAAAATTCCATGGAATTCTCACCCTGTTCGCTCTAATAGTTATTCCGTCGTCGCCGTCGAGCTGCGGCACGTTGCTCTAGGTTGGACTCGGTGATGGTCTTTGTCTATTAATTGGACTTTAATATGGGCTGGACTCTGCCACCAGTATCTTTTGGCGATTCGCTCGTATCCCGTCACCGCAACTATTAGAATTTACAATACTTCGTTATCTTACGTATTCTCAATATTACACGTATTCAACTTACCCCTTTCGGGAATAAACTAGACTCAACGAACAGTAGGTGATACTTGATTTNTATTATTATTAATATTACACGTATTCAACTTACCCCTTTCGGGAATAAACTAGACTCAACGAACAGTAGGTGATACTTGATTTACGATCGAGGAGCCTCTGGCTCGTAGGCCTCCTCACGATCGTCTGACGACTTAGTGAAGAGCAAACTATCGCGATACCCAAATGTAGCGCCACACATACAAACACACTCTACACCGACATATAACCCCCACTTTCACTCTTCTATATCGCAAAATCATCCAGGTGATTTTGTTTTGCTCGAATATTCTCGGGCGCTCGAGAATATTCGATTTCACTCATTTTCGTGCCTTACACTGCTTACGATACTTTTTCTTCTGCATGGCATCGGCCCACACCTCCGCTACGTATAAAAGAATAGAGTTTGTGGTTGCCATTAAGAGTCGTCTGACTGCCGGCCTAGGCCCGCGCACGTTGGCCATTAATCGNGCGAATATTCGATTTCACTCATTTTCGTACCTTACAAGTTAAATCTTATTAATAGTGAAAACACTGATCTAAAAGTGAGGATAAAACACAGCTAAGTCTTCAAAGGCATAACTGTTTAAACCGGCTTTGACACCGCTCTCTGCCTCTCTTCATGGTTACACGATAAAATGGATATACTGCAGTGCGAGACGGTTCGAGTGGGCCAGGGAGTATGAGTGTGTGTGTGTGTGTGAGAGAGAGAAAGAGAGAGAGAGAGAGAGAGAGAGAGAGATCCAAATTCAATGAGATCAGCGGCGCATGGTAACGTTTGCGAAGGGAGTAAAACCGACGGTTTAATGTATTCCCCGAATCCCACCTGTGCGCATCGAAATTACATCGCTCTGCGAGTATAGCAGTCCAAGCTACAGTAGCGAGTATCGTTTTACTCTCGTTTCGTTTAATTTTATACTAACGAATACGCACGTGCGCGAATGCCTCTTAGCGCACGAGCGCAGAACTATTATAGTTTCCGTATTTACATCATTTTCCTCGCGCTGTGTAGCTCTCTTGCTCACTCGTCTATCATACGTGTAACACTAGAGCTTTAATAATTTATTTGCATTCGTTGTTGCTAATGAACGCGTTTCGTATGTTCATAGGATTAATTGATCATATTTATATGAGATGGCATATTTTGTTACTTTTTGTATATTAATTCCGAAAGTTTGGCGAACCGAGTAATAAGTTAAATACATGTTCGAACTTAAATGGTGATCTAGCAAATATCCTTTTGCCTTGTGACGTATTGGCGTGCTCAAGTTTAATGTAGTCAATTATTCGAATATTGGAAAAAGCCACATTGGGAAAAGCTTCACATATATTGTCAGTGTTTGTTAGAACGGTGTATGGAGACGTGTGTATCATGGCGCAGTTTAGTTAAGAAAAAATGGATTTATTTAACAGCAATTACTTTAAAATCAATAAATGTGTTTTATCTCTTTTTGGATTGTGGCCCTATCAATCGCCATTAATAAGAAGAGTCAATTATGCTATCTTTGCAACAATAGCATTATCGATGATTTTTTCTATGGTGAGTAACGTATTTTGTGACCATCATTTTTTCTCTTAAAATTCTTAAATATTTCTTTTAAAAAGGTAGCGGGCATTCAGTTGGAATTGAATAACGTGAATTCTGGATTTCTTAATATCTCAGAGACTGTTATTGCTTTAATTTACATTTGCACTGGTTTCCTTAAATGTACAATTCTTTACAACCAAAGAAAACAGGTATCGTAAATGCAGAATTGATCAGTATTGACTCATGACAAAGAATTTGCTATATCTAATAAGCTCTTATTAATATATATAAAAGTTGAAAGAATTGTATGAACAAATCGCATGTGATCTCGAGAGATTGACTGACAGTTCAGAACGTGATATACTGAAAACATTTCTATTGGAAGGTAGAAATTTCATAATTATTACTATAGGTAATTTTTAATATATTTTGAACGCATTCCGTTATATACGGACTAGAAATTTGTTGACAGATTTTACTGATTTCAGTATATTCTGCTCCGGCTCTCATTCTATTTGCTATTGCCACATATCTTCCACAAGTATTTGGATCCACCAATGAATCTGCAAGATATCAGCTACATTTTCTTCTTTACTACAAACCTATGATAATGCATGAAAACTTACATGATTTGCAGGTGTTCGCGCATGTATTTATTGCCGCGGTATATATCGGCTTAGCTTACCTTTGTGTTAGTGCTACGTATATATCGAGCGTTAAACATGTTTGCGCCCTGTATGAAATTGCGCGGTAATTTATAGTAGCTCTTATACTAATCATACAAAAATTTCTTACAAATTTTTTTCATCATCATTACCAAGTTTTAGTTACCGATTACAAAATGCAATCATTAATCGTGACAATAACCTACGAGAATCAATAAAAGATGCCTTGATGATTTCTAGTTTGATTAAAGTTATTGATATGCACAAAAAAGCTCTTAGGTACAGTATTGAGATTAACGTTTGTATGCAAATCATAAAACAATAATTTTAAACATATATTCAAAGATATTTACTTATTTTACAGGGGAATACAAACAATTGACCGAGTTTTCAATGCTAGTCTATTCGTGCTTGAAGCATCAGCTTTAACTGCCATAACCATTCTTATATTTCACGTAAATAAAAAATTAGTTTGTGTACCTGTACTTATACCAGATATTTTTTTTAAGATCCTTTACTTTCAGGGTCACTTTACTTAAGAAAAAATGTGTAAAAATACTTATGATTTTTCTTTTAGCTGAATTATCACCAAGGAAATGTTCGCCAAATGATACGACATTTAACAGTACTCACCGTTTTTGTAATGTACTTATTTTTTCTGAATTGGTCTGGAGAACAAGTTATACGATCGTGCAACAATATTCGCGTAACAGCGTAAGATGCCCAAACAGAGATATGTCCTACAGTTTTTAGTAATTATACGTAACTAAAATAAATTAATGAAATAATATGTTATCTTTAGATATAATATTAATTGGTATGAAATACCTTCAAAGGCTCGAATTTTTGTACTCATGATTATGCAACGCACTTTTAAACCCGTCAATTTAACAGCAGGAACTGTAGTCATTTTATCAATGGAAAATTTTGCAACGGTAAATATTTTATTCATCGTTTTAATGTTATTGATTAAAGATTCTAATTTCATAATGTATTTTCAAGTTTTTGAAGACTACATGGTCATTTGGAACCATACTGTTAACTGCGCAAAAGCCATCAACAAAAGATAATTCAATTCTCTTTGAATATTAATGTCTTTGAAAGACACTTAATTTCCATTTTATTAACCAATTATTTTTATTCCACGTACAATTCGAGAAACATACTAGAGTCTACAAATCGATTCATATACTTGCAGTTTTTTTTGTACAAACATTGATATAAATTGTCGAACTTAGTTGTTTTAATCTTTCTAAATTTGTGGTAGTTTTATAGTTCTTAATTAGTTAGTAAAACTAAACTTTTATTAAAAGATCATTTTAATTTTTGTATAGTAATTATATTTTTCTTCTGATGACGAAAGTTTGGTAAGCAATAATTATCTTGATCGAGTTTGGAAAAATGTAGAGGATGTAATGAAATTTCAACTTACGTGTTAATCTAACTTTTTACCTAATTATGTTTGTGTGTTTCTGTTTAACGTAATTAGTTATTCGAATACCGGAAGCATGTAATGTTAGAAAAAGCTTTGAGCACATTTTCAGTGGTTGTTAGATCGGTGTACTGAGACATGTGTGTTAGTCAGTTTAGTGTTCTATCTTATAGAATGAATTTATTTAACAGTTATTATTTTAAATTCAATAAACGTCTCTTGACGTTTTGTGGTTTGTGGCCTTACCAAACAAAATTAGGAAGGAGATTATTATATTAATTATACTTTCTTTGTAATCATAACGTTATCAATGATTTTTTCGTTGGTGAGTAGAGCATTTTGCAAAAATCATTTTTTCTGTTAAAAATCTTAAAACTTGCTGTTAAAAAGGCAGCAGTTATTCGATTAGAGTTGAATGCTGGATTCATAGACATTTCGGAGACTGTCATTGCTATAATTTACTTTTAGATATAATGTCCATTGGTATAAAATGCCTTTGAAAGCTCGAATGTCTGTTCTTATGATTATGAAACGCACCTTGAAACCTGTTAATTTGACAGCAGGAACCGTAGTCATCTTGACGATGGAAAACTTTGCAATGGTAATTATCATATTGATTTTGTTAATATTATTGACAACAAATACTAAAGTCATGTATTTTCAAGTTTTTAAAGACTACATGGTCATTTGGAACATTATTGTTAACCACCCAAAAGCCACCACCCAAAGAAAATTCGAATTGCTTTGGATATTGATTAAATGGAAACGCTTATTGAAATTAAGAATATTTTTATAATTTTGTCGCCAAACAGTTTTTGTATTAATTGTGATTGTTTTGAAAATTATATTAAAAACAGAATGTTAAAAGTCGAGATGTCATCTTGAAGACAAAATTAAAAACAATATTTGTATAAAAAATGATAATATTGTAATTTAAGAAATAAATGTATAAAAATGGTTTACCTTTAAAGTCACAGATCATTATTTTATTTTGTATTCCCATTCATACATGAAAACCTAAATCGGTCTTCATTGTAAATAAGGGTTTACTGTAAAAAAAAGAGAAAACTGGCGATTTTACACTACGCATGATCATAAACCCCCGTTAATTGCGAGTTTCATTTATTTTGCCGTTTTCCTCTCAGACGCAGTTCATTCGAGCTTTTTTCCCGCGCGCTTTACGAGACCAGTTCAAGTTTTGCGATCGGTTGTACCGGTCGACACTGCAGTGAAAAGGAATGAAGATACTCCTCGACAATACAAAATCTGCAGGAAACCGGCGGCTTCTCCCAAGGATGAGCTAAACTTCCTCACATAATACCCTCAACTGGAGGGAGATTCACGTTAATTAATAATTAAGAGGAAACTTGGCCTCAAGTACTTGATTTCGCTGCTTATATATACACTACTCGCTCTCGCAGCGAGTTTCTTCTCGAAACTTTGGCACTACGTGCCACTATAAAAATTCAGCGCTGGAGCCGTGCAGCTTTCGGGGTCCTTTTTTCTCGTCTCTCGGCCATTTATTGTTTCGGCTTAAATAACAGACGAAGCTATTTTCATTCGCATGATTGCACGGGAGCGCGTGATAGCAATTTCTCAACGCGTTCGTGGAGCCGTAACAGTAACCATGATACAATTTTGTTTCGCGAGAGCTCGGCGGTTGATTTGAGTTTTTCGAGTACGAAAAATAATTTGAATATCGAAAAAAAAAGATATCGATTGATCTCTGGCGCAATAATCACCGAAAAAAGCAATACAAACCCGAAAATCGACCTGTTCAGAAAAATTTGCATCTCGAACAAGCTTGCAACCGAAAAAAGCATCATCGCTCCATCCGTCTCTCTTTTATCCCCCGCCGGCATATCCCAGTTTTCGTTCGACGAGAGCTCTGCCATTAATAACGTGAGAGATTATCCGAAAGTGCAGCAGTAACGAGAAAACGCCTCCCCCGCAGCATCGTTGTCGCTCGGTTTATTTCACCCGTGGGAAAAAACGTCGTAACGCGCTCTCCTTTATGCGTGCACGGCCTCTATGCTAATATATTTATTGAAAAAGCCCAAGGGCTGGTGAGAGGAAGGAAAATGCTTGTTGTTGTTGTTGCTGCTGCTACTTGTTTTTTTCTGCGCACGAGCCTCCGATCGTTATTAAATCGAGATGGCCGATCGAGGTATGGAGTTTTTTTCAGCCCCGGAGGTCTCGTAAATACGCAAGTAGCGCGATGTTTCTGGAAAAACAATTCGATATTTTTCCTTGTATATTTGAAAAGTTGTTTCGGTTACAAAACTGTTTTTTGGAAAAAAATTGTTGAAATTTTATATTCGATTGTTGAGTAAAGATAAAGTTTTGACGAATCATTTTTGTTTGTTTGTTGCAGGTAAATTTGCATCTGATACAAGCTTGACCTGATGGTAATCACGATTGCGAGAAAATCAGGTTTTAGTATCAGATTTTTTCAAAAAAAATCCATAAAAACTCGAAAATTATAAGGCTACACGTTAACGAATGTCGAGCAAAGGTTACGTGCTCGAGAAGTTCGCAGGACGTCGACGCATAAATATGGCTGCATATCCACATCGGAACGTCTCGAGCTTATGCATATATACGTGAATAATTGCACTCGGCCGTAAAGCAAACGCAAACGAGCAGGACAGTTTTTGAAATTAATAAATGATGAGGCAAGCGCACGCCGGCACTACTTTTCAGTCGAACGACTGCGCGCTGCATATTAACTGCTGAATAAAAAGCTGAAGGGAATATTTAAATTTGTATGACATTAGTTAAGAGTTATATATCTCTCTCTACGCGCTGATGTATTCGGTGAAAGGCCCGCGCGCCAGGATAATTAATGCCGAATGAATTATACTTTTTAATGCAAATCATATAAACATATTTTATTCGCCAGCGATCGTTAATTTTTACGCTCATCCGCACGCTAGCGATTCGTATATGCGAACGCGAGGCATTATAAACTTTTACAGCGTGTTATTCCAAGTTAATGAAGCAATTTCAATGAAATTCTTTTTAAATTATTCCACCCCGGCTCGACGTACGCGAATTAAATTAAAAAAAAAAAAAAAAAATGAAGATGAAACCGCCAACTCTCAAACTAATCTCCGACCGCAAACAAGCTCGCATCGATGCATTATATCGCTTGAGAGAGCCTATCCTCTTTCGACAAAAGATCCTGTTTGCCGCGCCATTGTCGCGGCTGCCTGGCTAGCGTCCAACTCATCCTCCGAAGCTCCTAGAAAAGCACGGAGCCGAAAGTAAGGCGGTACCGCCGCCGTCGCCGCCGCACAGAGAAGAAAGCATTTCGTACATATCGTCGCTGCATCGCACACACACACATATACAGGTGAGAGAGAGAGAGAGAGAGAGAGAGAGAGAGAGAGAGAGAGAGAGAGAGAGAGTCGAGGCAAAAAAGGAAAAAATCTTGGAGGATAGCCGTGCGGCGCATCGTTGCCTAAAAAAATACTGCCCCTAACACGATTGTGACCCAAATAGAGCGAGAAAGAAAGAAGAGCGGGGTAGAGAGCTTGCGCGCAAGTTTCCGCCTGCCTGGCTCCGCCCGCCCGCCAATCGTGATTTCGCCGGAGCTCGGGCTCGCGCCTGGCCAATATCCGCGGACTGAGGCTACCCCCCGCAGTGGCCCACGGACCAATCGTGCACGAGTCACGACAGAAAAAATACGGCTAGGATATGTACGAGAAAGCTACGGATTTTGCGCCGTAGATTCGGGGGGAAGAGAGGGTAGAGCTTGCGGAGTGAGGGAGAGAGCTTTTTCGTCAGTGCGGCCTCGAGCTTTCGAGGAATCACATGTGCGCAGTGTCTGTGCTGCTCGCTTTGGCTGAATCGTACGAAAGCATGCTCTTTTTTTATATAAGAGATTGTTTTACCCCTTTTCCTGGGAATTATTCATATAGATTGGATACAAATTGAGTCTGATCACTCAAACCTCCGACCGTCCCTTCTTATTACCCACTTTATTCGTCTCGGCCCTGAATCGAGCTGCTGGAAACGTTCAATTATTCGCGTCTACTATATATACAGCCACGAATCGAATCCGAGATATACATATACCTGCAAGTCACCGCAGCGGTATCTCCACTAGGTAATTTCCCGGGGATAAAACCGGTCATGTGTATGTATGTGTGTGCAAGTAACCTAACCCAGATCGTAGCTCCCGATTTTTCCCGTAAAACTCTCACGTCCGGGTCCCAGCGGTGTGGCGCTGCGCCACCGCTGTAATAATGCATGGCGCGCTGCTCGTAATATTCCAGCTCGAATTTACAGCCACCAGCGGCTCCTATAAAATGCCGCGAAATTATCGAAGCTGAGTCGGCTCTGACAAATTACTTCGAAATGAGCGAAAGCTCTGGCTGAGCTTTTTCCTAGGGAGTTCGATGACGCGTCGGTGAGGTGTTTCTGCACTCGATTTGAATTTCTTCAAAAGATAGTCTAAAATACATTACATTTGTGTCTTGCGGAAGCTTCTCCTTTGAAATTATTAATGCACATTACTTAAGGAGAACGAGGCGCGGATGCATCAAACTGCACGAGCAGCAGTGGCCCAATAAAACTACATTATCCCATACGCGTGTGTCGTCGTCGTCGTCGTTGTACGAGCGATACATTTTACATGTCTCGCGTATCGAGCGATACATGGGACAGGGTTTCAGCGTCGCTTTGCTGCCAGACATTTCGCGCGATTACGCGCTACTGTACATTAACCCGTTTAACATTTATAGTACAGTCCAGCCGTAGTGTATAACATTTCTCGCGAGCGTAAATTTTGGTTCAAACACGTGTTACTTTTGATCGAGAATTATGACTGCGTGCAAGCTTCATTGCTCGAAGTAAGGCCTATAAAAATTTTTACTCTACTTTGCAGTGGAACGAATGAGTTTCGCGTCAGACGCGAAAAAGCATGAATCACGACACAGCTTTCGGACTTTATATAGATCGGCATCGATTCGCAAATAAACATAGCGCCGAATATCCCCTCGATATAACTCATCGACAGTAGAACTATAGGCGGCAGGGAAAAAACATTCATCAGAAGATTAAGAAACAGCGGCATATGCGCTCGCTCACACTTACGATAATAAGCCGTAAAAACGAATGGCCGGCACAGCAGTTACAGCTGGTGGCAGTATTTTACGAGATATATATTCGCGCCTGTCTGTAATCCGTTCAAGCGCAGCCGACAATAGTAATGTCCGGCAGGTCATAAAATCGGATTTGTCAGCGCGGCAGCGCAGTAGTGTGTTTCGAGCGTAATCCCTTAAGTTAGCTACGAAGACCGAAACGATTTTCTTCTCTTGAGCTATGAATACTAATCACGTTGGCTATATTTTTTGCACAGGAATTTTTCTAGGAAAAACGATTGCTTGTTAATCAAGCGAAAACCCTCCGAAATTTTCTCGAATTTTCCAAGAAACTTGGCAGACACGACACGAGGAAAGAGATTAAAAAAACAGTGTAGACCGGTACCTGCAAGTTTCCCAGGGGCATCGTTCGACTCCCTCCGATTCTCGGGGTGCGACAACGGCGCGCGTGATGTACTGTATATATTCCCGCCTCGCGGAACCCCGTCTCTCATTCCGAGCGTTGAAACTTTCGACGTTTTCAAGAAGATTGCGTTTTTTTCGAAAGAACAATCGATGTTTTTAACGAAAATTTCACAGACTGTATTTCACCAACACCGTGTATTGCATCGACTCGTGGAAAGGTTCGTTTTAACGAGCGTATCGATTTTAAAATAATCCAAAGGTATATAATGCGTTTTCAGCGTATTTTCGAGCTTTACGCTCATTTACGCGTTATTTGTTTAACAACAATGCGAGAGAGCGCAGTCCGTTCAATTAACTAATACACAACCGTATTAAACGTATGAATTATTCACGACTGGCTGGCTTCTGGCGATGTATTATAATAACAACATAGTAGGCCATGCATTAGCATTACATATTTCGATCGAAATTACGATTCGAAGCTTTGTTACTACCCGAAAAGCTCCCGTTCAAAAAAGCGTTAGCCCTAGCGGAAAATCCGAGGTGGAGAAGAAGGAACAAATCGACGAGGGCGATCCTCTCTTTATCGGCTAATTTCGCCATGCACCAGTGAGCGGAACCGAGGTGTGCCAGTGAAACGTTATCTCTCCTCGAGTCCTCGCTTCCTTTTTCCTACGTTCTACCCCACGGGATCGCGCGCCGAATGGACCTGTGCTGTACTCCTATTGTTTCTTTCTATTCTCGAGCACAGAGACGAGGCGAGAGAGAGAGAGAACGCTGAAGGGAATTGTATAGGTATATACTTTGGTTATAGTGTGCCTTCTTTACATGTCTGCTACGGGAATATCTTTTCTTTCTGTTTCGGGATACGGGGTTAGTCTCGAGTTTGTATTGTTCGTTTGTTCGAAATTATTTCTTGAGGTTGTTTAGGCCATGAGTATTGTGCGAGTTTGTAATACTCGCTGCGAGTTAATTAAATTAAATGTAAAAAATTTGTTTTTGCATTATTAAAATCAGCCAAAAATAAAAAAAAAATACGACGCAACCCATGAACTCGAGCATCGTTCCTCGAGGAGAAATTTATCTTGTTTAGTCCCCGGAAACTGAGAGAGATTGATGCGTCTCTGTCCATCCTTTCTCTCTCCACCTCAACAGCGTCATATCCCACAGTATAGCAGCAGAAGTAACAGCAGCAGCATCAGCAAAGAGCAAAAAGGCGATAGCCCTGCATTCACATTTAATACTTGACGTCTGCAGCTTGCGTATATACCTGGTTCTCCTCGCAAAGTGGTAAAGGAAATAAAAGAAAGAAGAAGAAAGGAGAGAGAGAGAGACCAGTACTTTTCCTCGCAAAATTTTGCATGCTAAAGTCCTACGCGGATTGAAGAAAGAGAGAGATGGATGGATATGCGCTACTGCTGCGGCGCAGCTTACACGGCAGAGAGAGCATCTGCGCGCATGAAAGTTTTAACCGATGTTTTACGATGGCTTTTTGTTCCGCCTGTTTTATTGAGCAGCAGCAGTATAGCGCCGCAGCAGCGGAGGATATGCTCACGTCAATCTCACTCTCTCTGCCCTGGCTCTTATGATTCGCAAAGGGCGAGCCCTCTCTCTCTCTCTCTCTCTCTCTCTCTGACTTTGAGTTTTTCTTTATCACTTTTTGCCCGAGTCGCTTCGAACTTTTTTTTTCATTGTTATTTACTCCTACGCGCTAGCGCACTCTCCGCTCTGGCTCTTGTAGTCGTGGACTTGATGCATTTTTATGCGATGGCTCGCCTAGTAGTGTCCTTATGCTCGACTCGCGCGCAGAATCTTTCATCAATGTTGCAGCAACGACTTGACGATACTCCGCTGTTCCTGGAAAGATTACTGTCCTTTTGGGAAATGTGTTGCATTATTTCACGGCTTTCGATACTTTCTTTTGACTTTGTAGCTTATTTTTTGAAAATTTTATCGAACATTGCACGCGACGAAAGAACAAAAATAGATATAATAATCCCGAAATTGACGACAGAGAAAAAGCGAAACTTCAGCGCGACGGCAGTGGGATCTCCCTCGTTAACGAAGATATTGCCCGTAAGAAGCTCCCGGGGTGTATATATACCTTTTCCGTGATTTACGAGAGGCGATCGTCGCGCTGCAATCTGCTTTCGGCTCCCGATACTTTAATAAATCGACCGAGCGAGCGAACGATGAGTTTATGAAGCCCGTATAATCGATGATAAATCTCGCGCGAGTCGTCTTCCTCGTCGTCTGCGGGATTTTTATGTACGATAAATATACGCCGATGACTGTTTCGTATAACGGCTTCGTTTTTATACTCCTTCGACGCTTTTTTTCTAGCTTCTCCGAAATTAATGAGGATTTATCGAGGATGTTGTGGTTTAATTATTCGTCGCTGAGAGGCTTGTTATTCCTGGGAATGAAAATTTTTCTTAATTTCCCGAGATAAAATAATTCACGGACACGTTAAGAACGTAAAAACTTAATTAGTCTCGCTACCGGTTATGATGGCAATTTCATTTGGACGGCGGCCGGTATAATTTCACGCCGAACATTCTCGCTGCGAGAGAGAGAGAGAGAAAGAGAGTCGTGAGCTCTTCTAAATCGTCGAAATTATGCAAAAAGCGGGCAGCCCGTGAAAGCTCGCCTAAAAGCAGCTAAGTCTCGTTTCGCTGCGCGAATATATGTACGTATAGCTCTCTACCGAGAGAAAGAAACACACGCGAGTAGTAATCTTGAAGCTTTTTGGTGGAAAGGGTAACAAGGGAGTTTCTGGAAAAGAGTATTTAAAATGGTTAGGTGAGAAAAATTTTGAGGGCTTCTTCAAAGTTATATAATTCTTTAAATTAATCCTTTTCTTGCACTTTCTAATGCATCTTCAAACCGAAAAATGACGAAAAAATATACACAGAAAAATTTAATTTCCAAGAGCTGCAATCTCACTCAAATCCAATAAATCCGGGTAAAAACATCTCCCGTAAGAAGAGAAAAAAGCGCATCATCTCCTTAAAAGCTTCAAAGAGAGCACCGGACTATCAGCGGGCCAAATAAATAAATCCCTCTCGCAGAGAGAGAGAGAGAGAGAGTCCAAGCGTCTTCCGCAATAATCCCGGGTCCAAGGCAGACGAAATTAATAACGCATCCTTAATGACAACTTCTTTCGTTCAAAGGATGCGAGAGGCTAGAAATGCGATTAAGCGCTCGCCTGCGTCCCTCATTTCAGAGATTCGAGTCACGAGCTTCTCCTTTCCTTTTTTTTTTTTGTTGTTTTCGCTCTACACGTGTATATATACGTATAGAGTCTCTATCTTCCTCTCGAAAGAATGTAATTACTCTCGAGAGGAGGAGGATCAAAGTCTCGTCGTGGAATTTAAATATCGACGGTTGCACTGTGGAATTCCCACGACAGCTTTTCTGACTGACATAGTGTTTGCGCGTCGGATTTTTTTGTTCCGCTTGTTTCTGAGTTGTCGCAAGGAGCTGAGCGGCTGATGGTTGGCAATCAGGAAGCATTCGATATTCGATTGTGCAGTACCGCGTTCGTTCGTTGTTCGTAGAATGAATTAGAGTTAGTCCGGGTCGACGGGATCTGCATAAATGTCGCTTGATTGCTCGACGTATTGGATGGTTCCTGGCTCTCGTTTTCTTTCTAATTTCCTTTTCACCAACTTTTGACTGAAATTTACACACTAACTCGCATAAACGTCTCAGAGTACATGTACATATCACACTGTATACGCATAATTATATGCATAACCCGTTTGTATGTATTATCCTGTTTACACGTTTCCCCAAGCATGTTTGCTGCGGATTATGGCTTCGCAATATACAGGTGCACGCATACACGTGCGTTGATAATCGCATTGAATACGACGGTATACACCTGTATATATACGATCTTTTCACACACAATAATTTTCGTAAAATTTCTCATTCACTCCAAGCTCTCATCCTCACCCTCCATAGTCGTCAGCGTAGACCAGCTCAGTTTGCCCCTTAAGTACGTACAAACACGACGCTTCTCCTCCCCCAGGAATGTGTTCTCTATCTCTCTCTCCCTTGAAGTGGCTGTCCGTCTCGCGAAACATCTGGAGAGCGCGGCCTCCTTTCGACGCGCGTCTGTTGCGTTCCGCAGGCTGTTCGCCAATAAACGTCCCTCAGAGCTCACTCTGCGCAGTGGTTGTGTATACGTAGCCTCTGTGTGAAAGGAAGAGCGGATTTTGCTTGACGTGGCTGGACTTTCAAGTTGATGCTTATATATACTGGCTAATGAAGAATCGGAGACGTCTGATGTATCGGGTGCGTTTTGGTTGTAATAATTTTTAAGAAGAAGCTTTAGCCGTAAATTTGGTATTAACATTCGTCATTGTTGCTAAAAAAAAAACAGAAGCGCGTCCTATGTTTCTATTATTCACACCCACCGATGTTAATATTCATCAACGGCAGATATCCCAGCAAAAAAAAAAACAGACACACAATTTATATTTATAGCCTTGCCGGCATTTAAGCCTTTCTGTATTAATAAGAGGGGCCGATAAATAACCTACTTACACCCCGCGCAAAATTTACAACTTTCTCGTCCGCGTGACTTCGACGTCGCGCGCGAGCAATCGCCTTTTCTTCTTCTGGTATATAGCAGCTTGCATTATTTAGAGGAAAAGCGACCCCGACGAATTTTCCAAAGATAGGGGGACGGCCAAACTGGTCTCGAGGGTCGAGTTCGTACTCTCTCCCCTTCTGTGGGTCTGAATAGATTAGAAACGGAGGAACCGTTTCTTTTTCTTATTTTTGGTGGTGGCTTGTGCCGCTAACATCTAGTCGATTGCCGAGGTATAATTTGGAAAAGTACAGAAATTGCAATAATTTAATTGACCTCGCAATTGCAAAGAGCATACGTAGTATACAATTGGGGATCATCCGAATGTGACAACACTGACATCGACCAATCGCCGGACACAGCGGGTCCATTGTTTTTAACGATTCATCAGTCTAATTAGCATCCGCTCAGTCCAATATCAGTTGTCATCACCTGGACGTCATTCGTATAAATTCCTTATTGATATTCGGCAATATTTCGTTGTATCTCATGTGAACAGTGCGTATACGCGCGTACATTAATCACACATAGTGAGGAGCTCAAACGACACGTCACGTCGATGAAATAACGGCCGAGGATAAATAATGTCGTTGTCACATCCGTCGCAACCCTTTGACGGGTCGCATCAAGGATTCTGTTCGATTGACTATAGAGAATGAATGAGAGCGATGTATGTTTTGCTCTTTATTTTTCAAACTCGAGTTGATGTCAGTAACTCTTGACTGATATGAAAATACAAAAAGGTTCATTATTATTTTCTCAAACAAATTATGCAGAAGTTTTCGGGTCCCCGCAGAAATCACTGATTTGGCAAAAAGGTAGACGGACGAAACTTGAATTTTTTAATCGTCAAAAAACTGTAGAAAAATTAAACCTTCGTCACAGAAATGATAAAACGATATCTAATTATTCAGACACTACTCGATTAAATTGTCTAGACAATCGACCTACTTCCATCCCAAACAAACTCGCGTTACACAAATTAAAAAAAGGCAATACGTTATCCTCTCACTGAAAGCTTGCCATCACCAGCGCAACCAGCCAGCAATTCTTCACTATATATAGTCAAGCAGCATTTTTCCCAGCAGCAGCGTGACAATCAGTCAACCCACTCCTTTTTTCTGCCCCCTCTAGACTCTGTGCACCGCGTACTGCATATTCGCACTCGGAAGCTCTCGTTAGCCGCACGCAGAGAGGCGCATCTAATTACGCAAGCAAGTCAGCTTCGCAAAAAGGGGCCACGCAGAGGTCGTCGTCGGCGTAATAGTATTACGAGTGCGATTTATTAATAAAAACAAGGGAAAGCAAAGAGCGGAATAGCTGCTGCTGTGTGAGTATATATATATATATATATATACGTAGAGGGAGAGAGAGAGAGAGACAAATGCCGAGAAAACAGCGACGGCAATACGTAATAAGATACGAGCGGAGAGCACGCGGCATAATCATATATCATAGGTTAGCGCGAGAGCTCGCGATGCGGCGTGCTCTGGTATTCGCTTCCTCTGTGCTACTGCTACTATTGCTGCTGCTGTGTGAGCGTGTATTTCCCTTCCTCTTTTCACGTTGCCGAGCTGCGATGCTCCTATTTGCTGCTTTCTCTGCTCTGTGTGCGGGTGTCTATGTGTCTTACACGACGTTGTTTTCAGGACTTCTGATGTTTTTTTGAAAATTTTGTTTCTTTTTTGGCTTGGAATGTTATTGGAAAAGGCAATTTTCGTTATGTGCTATGAATCGAATCTAGGTGGCGCATGGGCAGTCTTTCATTTCACTTATAACAATATACACATCGATATCTAGATATAGTGGTTTGCCAGCAATGCTAAAACTGCCTTGTTATAGCCTACTTTTTCAGTCGCTTATGCTATAAATGCTTCAGATTTTTGAGACATCATTAAATTTTCATCGAAATTTTACATTGTTGAGTAATTATTTACTAATGGAATTTTTTTCTTCCTCATCTTTTCACACTCTAAGTTCAACTAGAGCAATAACGATTAAAACTTACAGCAGAGACCAAAATTCTCAACAGCGCAAACATTCCACACGTCCAACGCACACAGTTCAAGTTCATCCCGCTGACTATTTACAAGCCGAAGTAGCTGTTCCTAAGAGCCCGGTGGACCAGACGCCGCATTTGGACTTGGATCCACAATCCAACTCCAGCCGACAAAAGCTTCCGAAAGCGTTTCTGTCCAGGCATGTGCTTAGGCTGCAGCTGTATACAGCGTAGCGTCGGGGGATTTCATGCTGTTTCGCCAACTTTCGAGCTCTACGCGACGCGAAAAGTTTACGCGCAAGATCCCCGGGTAAACGCTTCGGCCGATGAATAAATAGAAAAATCCGGGGACTTTTCTTCTTCTTCTTCTTCTTCTTCCTCTTACGTTTCCACCTGCAGCTTTTCAAACACATACATACACACACACACACACATGTGTATAGCGGGAGAAAAAAGTCCGCAACGGATTTGCGGCTGGAAAGAGTTTGCGAATAAGATGCTCGCCGAGTCATTTTTATAATTCACTTTTAGTAATCCGCTGGCTGTCTGGCACACATTAATCAGGATAACGCGAAACTTTTACCTTTGCGGCGTTTATATAGAAACTCCCCCTATATAGTTGCCGCAGTCCAGCCAGATATATAAGTAAATAACGCGACGCTGCCGCTGCAGCCATTCGCCTTGAGTTATAACCCAACGTGTGCGGTTTCAACCGCGCAACTGCGTCTTTGCTGCTGTTGCCATTGGTCAGCTAATGGCTGTGCCTTGGCCATGTGGCCCAGAGGAGATAGAAGAGAAAAAAAAGACGGGCAGGAAATGAGAAAAGGCTGAGGAGGACTTTTGACGCGGGTAGATGTATCTCTGTGTGTGTGCCATTAAACGCGCTTATGGGAGAGAGGATGCCGGCTGGTATCAATCAAGATAATAGGTCGATAAATATCGGCTGAAGGATACGAAGAGTAAACACTCGGCTATAGAAGGAGTTTTGAGGGTGTAAGCGTTTCGAAAATTGCCGTTATAGGCCTAATGAATGGTGCAAAAATAAAACATTGTCCGATTATTGTCACCAAACCATCGAGCGCGAATTTTATTATTTTTCTTTCTTTTACCTACATCAGAGGGTGAAAAAATGCTGCTATCCCCATCACATACGATCTGCTGCGCTGCGTGTGCGGAATTCAATTTTGTGTATTTTGCGTTCGAGTTTCGGCTCGCTCTCGTATTTCCAGATATCAAATTACCTGCGAGTGCATTTACGCAGCGTAAAATCAACAGCCATGCTATATTTTTTAACGCGAAACATAAATAAAACGTTGGAACGGAGTGTTAATATACTCGGGAACATATAACGCGTAAATAAAATACAGTAGCTCGATGGATCAAAGAGCTTTTCCCTGTAAGCGTATTATATCGAGGAGGGCGAGCAATTTTATTGACCATTTCAGGTGTGCTAATGTGAACGTTCGCATCGGCCAAGAAAAAAATGCGCCCGAGTGTGTGTGTGTGTACGTTGGGAAGTTGAGAGCGAACAGGTGCACCGGTATCATGTTTATGCGCATACGCTACGCACAGCGAGGACACGTGTGCTTTATAAATACAGGAACGAAATGAAATATTTCTATATGGAAGCTTTTATATGGGTATTGTCATTTCACGCCGAAAATGTTTTCGCGTAAATACGCGCGTGACGTTCTTGATTTAACGCCAGGCATATTTCTCTCTTCCCGTTTGTATTATCGATGTTGCATTGTTTCGGATGTGTGTTTTAAAATTCGCGCATCAGCTGAATTTATATACGAACGAAAATCCCATTTCACCGAGTAACTTGCGAAAGAAAAGGGTAACTCCGAGAGCCATACAT
The DNA here is from genome assembly GCA_012977825.3 of Pteromalus puparum. NCBI lineage: Eukaryota > Metazoa > Arthropoda > Insecta > Hymenoptera > Pteromalidae > Pteromalus > Pteromalus puparum. The sequence continues at coordinate 1,417,360 of CM053172.1, forward strand.
TTTCGTCTCGTGTCGCGGCAGTATAGTCCTCACACGCGACTCGAGCTCTGCTCGCAGGAACATCGAGGCTCGTGTGCATTAACTGTTGAAAAGTGCGATATATAATCTTATTTCGCCGGCTGCATAAAGTATATAAAAGCCTGCGTATACGGCTCAGAGGAGGAAGCGGTACAGTGGCTTGGGCTTTTGCTCGCAGGGTCTAACTATTAAAAGTTGCAAATTGCTGCAGACACGCTGCGGGGGCCCATCCGCTTTGTTTCCTTTCTCTCTCTCTCTCTCTCTCTACTCGCGGGTAAGTTTGCCTTTCCTTGCCTTGGTTACTTGCTTATATACTTACTTACTCGGCTGCTTAGTCTCTTTCTCCTAGGCTTCTTAGTTATCTGCTTATTCGTTACTCCCAGAGGCGGTAGCAGCAGCAACTTTCCTTATTGTCCCTCGATCGCAATCATGAGCCTCGCGTGGAAAGAGAGAAGAGAAGGTACGAGCCTAGTTCCGGCAAGTGCATTATTTTGCAAATGAGGCGAAGAAGATGATCTTTATTTGGAGCGGCTGCAAAGTTCCGAGGAGGGGCTCGTTGATTCGTTGAATTCTTGGAATTTTTTGTAGCTCTTTTGTTCTAAGCGCACTTGCAGTTTTCTGGTTTCTTGTCTTGTTCTCGTGATGGTCTTGAAAAAATGGTTGGATCCTCTCTTTAAAAAGTGATGTGAAGCATTTAATTGATGTCCAGTCGCCTGGTACAAGAATTTAGGAACGCGAATATTATTACACAACCTACAAACGTTTTGAACTGTTAGTATTCAGCAGGCGGCAAAATTTAAAATCATTCTGGAATAAGACATAATTGATGGTATAATAAGAGGTTCGCGAAGCGTACTTAAATTTCCTAGTAAATAATACAATCAATTTTAAAGGATTATTCGACTTATGCTATACGAGCACGCAGAATTCAATCCGATACAAGATCAGTTTTGGACTGGCCGGCTCTCTCCCACCACTTGAACACTTCGACTCTCTAGTCCCGGCCAGCGAAGATAGGTGGCGCTTGGACACTTTCGTGTAACCTTCATCAAAGTTTGCGCTCCGAGGGTAACATATAGAGCTATGCCACCTATGCAAAACCTGCCTTGTTCGGCCTGCTGGCTGCTTATGCCGCTCATGCTATAACTGCCTGAGTCTACCGTTATTGTACCGTTTGTAAATAGATAAAATAATTTTTAGACTTAAAATAAGACCTTACAGTACACGCGATGAATTAATAATACCCTAATTTCATCAATCGCCTGCATATACCCACAATATAATAAAAAAAAAAATCGCAGTAGACTACCAATAGCAACTGTATACCCAAGATATCAATGCACAGTCTCTCTCGCAACCCCTTTTCCATATACAACGAGTCGCGCGACAGTAGCACACACCCACTCACACACATGCAGACTCGCAGCCATTATAATTCGACTCAATTATCGAGTTTACGCGCGCGAGCGATACTAATGGTCGGCCCTGCGGTTTACTCTCGTTCTCGTTTACGATGACGATCCGACGAGGGACAGCAAAGGGTTTCCGTCCAGCGCGGGGGGAAATTGCAGCTGACGGACAAAGGAAGGAAAACGATATGCACGCGCGTTAACGATGACGAGCGAACGCGTTAAATTACTCTAATGAGCAAAATGATGGCCGGACGCCTGGTTGATGCGATCGACTCTCTCGTATAAGGTGTATATGCGTCTCTATGGATGTGTGTGATGGATACATATGTATATATCGCGGGAGGGGAAACACTTTCGTATGGATGCGTCAAAGTGATGAGCTTATGATGACTATACGTTATGCGGCGCCACCCACACGTTTCGTGTCGTTTTCATGATTGTTAATTTCGCTGTGAGTCTGAAATTTTTCCATTTTTATCCAACCGCTAACCTGTGCCGAGTAAACAGTGTAATGCAATAATTAATACAAACCGACACATCGTCACTTCAGCACAGGTCTAACCAGCACACTCTTCGATATCCAAGTGCAAATTCAGTACTCCAGCGCGTATTTACTATCGCGTATACCTAAGACGTCTCTGGCTATACCCATATAGCGTTGGCTAACGTCAACCTGTGCTATCACTGTAGCAGGCGTATAGCGACGAGTGTTTGTCGTTTAATTACGTAGATGGCCGCGGCACTTTGATTTTCTGAGGCGATACGACGCTCTGCGCGCAAGAACATCGTCTATAGCTGCGCAACTGTATATGTACACTCGACGACAAACAAATGGCGCACGCGACGCTATACCGCTAGACTGCCACCGACAGACATTAGCGGCCATGTGTAATCACTATATCTAATTACAAGGTAAATCATACCCGTGTAAACACCTTGTGCTGTGGTTGTTTGCGCTGGGATGGCATTTCGAGTTTGCCTTTGGCTCGTGAAAAAATAATGGGGCTGACTGGTGGGCACTGCTGATATGTGCGAGAGGCGGTAATGTGGTTCGCTGGATGTTCTAGGAATTGAAATCGTATATGATTTTGTATTAAATACGATATTTACGTGTTCTGACTAAAATTAATTATTGCTTCGGGGTAGCTAAATTTATTTATTGGCTTCTATATCCCAGTATTCGAACTATTCGATTACTAGATTTAAAACCATCATAAAAATAAGCTTTCAAATTATTCAAAGATATTATATAAATCAAAATTTTACAACTGTTTATCAGAAATGCATTGACTTAAACTACTGTTTTCTTATAATTACAGGAGATGAAAGTCAACTGGGCCACGTCACCTGGAAACCAACCAAAGCAGGACACAAGCAGTGAGTCATATCTTTGATTTACCATTGTTTTAATTGCGTGTAAAGATGATAACAGCAAAAATCGAAAAACTGTGGTTTGCGTCAAACACTACGTGCTATGAAATACTAATTGCAATACACGAAATGCATGGCTATTGAAATTTAAACTGAGCTCTAAGAATACTCGTAAATCATATTTAATCACTTATAAATTCATCGCACGTATGAGATTGCGTGCAAGCTACAAAAACGCGTAGAAGTTCAAACCTTTCTACAGTCGTGCAGTAAGTTTAGCTCAAGTCGTTTCAAACCTACCCATTTGCGATGAAACTCGACGTTCTCTTACCTTTGATAGTAACAATCACACTGTACAGTAAGGCATCATTTGCCAAAACCCTTCAGTGCATGTGTATTAATTACGATGAGTGTAATTACGATTACACTCCAAAGGGATACAGCAGCGACTATCATGAAATGAAAACTTACGAAGACAGCGAGTGAGTATCTGATAAATT